>SNQJ01S0115451.1:33675-69394 GCA_010110895.2 Picea sitchensis
CATGTGTTAAAATGTGCAAGAGGGTTTATGTGTTAAGTTCTTGGTTCTTCTTGTCAATGTATATGTGTGAAGAAAAGTTCTTTTAAAATATTATTCATGTGCTATAAACCAGTACACAACAATATAAAGTGTAGCAAATAACACAGCAAACTCACAACAATACCAAGATGATAAGGAGTTCACCCCTCTCTGGGCTACATCTCCTTGAGCCTCCTTCAATGGACTTAGCTCTTTGGGATTAGTTTGTAAAATGTTATTTACAAGCTGCTGCTCAACTCCAATGGATTTATAGACTGTACCTTTGGATTCAGAATACATAAAAACCCCAAAAATGATTGTTAAAACTCTACAAATGGATCTTGTCTCATCCAACAATGACCTCTTCTACATGTGGCCTCCAAGCTTTCCTGAGCTTCAATGGAGAAAAAATACCTGTAGAAGTCCTCCAATGGATCTGAAACCTATCCCAATGTGTTCAGAGCACAATAATCAGTCAAAAATGACTATTCAGTTTCAGAAAATGGACATGGGCTCATCTGAGCAATGCCTCAAACAATGAGGGCTTTAAGGCTCCCTGGAGCTTCCTCAAGCTTCAATTGTTAAAAACCTGCATAAGGAGTCTTCAAATGCCTATGAAAACATCACCAATGGACTCAGAACGTCCAAAAACCCCTAGCTGGGCTTTTACAGCACCTGATTTGGTCAAAAACTCCAAAAATTATGCCTTCTGCCATTTTTCCCCTTCAAGCTTCAGTCTCTGGTTTGCCATTTCGCACCTGTCTGAAGTGAACCCCGCCTCTGGGAGTTTTCGGTGCCTAAACTCAGCACCCACGCGCGTTTCGAAAATGGTGCCAAAATGTCGCACCGTTAGCGCAACTATAGCCCCTGAGGACGGAGGTGTTGGGCGCATGGGGCCATGTGGCCACATTCCCCGCGCGCCAAAAGGGCTAACCATTCTTTGGATAAATTTGGGCTTGACACGTGTATATCACCAAACCGCGTGCATGTAAATACAATGGTCATATATAATTTTAATACAACCGTGGGCTGTAATGTTAACACCCCGCGCAATCATTTAAAACGGTGGTCATATTTGAATAAACATAGAATCGTGGATTTAATCCACAACTCCGCGCTCCGGGTATAACCCAATGGTCACATACAATAGTTATGTGACCGTGGGTGATATTAAAACATCGCACGCCAAATGATAAACCAGCTGTCACATATAACCCAAATTAAAACCGTGGGTTTTAAAACATTCGAATTACCCCGCGCGACGTAAACAAATGGTCATATGTAAAACAATGGAACCGGGTTCCAATAAAACAAAACTCCTGCGTGCGCCAAACCGGAGAGCATGGTCCTATGAGTTAATAGCGTGACCGGGGGCTGCATTCAAACCAAATACAAAACTTCCCCGCGCAATTTTGAAACAGGGGCATGGTCGTATGCACAAAGCGTGTGACCGTGGGCTGCATTCAAACCAAATACAAAACTTCCCCGCGCAATTTGAAACAGGTGCATGGTCGTATGCACAAAGCGTGTGACCGGGGGCTGGGGCTTAGCCCCAGCCCTAACCCGCGCCGTATAAAATATAATTGCAATTTAAATATTTTTAAATCCATTGTATAAACAAGGATCCACGTGTGGCCTAATGGCACGACGCACTTTGTTAAAACGCTTACCGGTGGGGAGGTCCGGGGGTCGAACCCCGCGGCCTCCACATAACTTTTAAACAACCAAATAGCCAAATTCAGGGTGCCACGTGGCAGCCCTTGATTGGGCCACGTGGCACCCTTCCATACGCCCAAGAAGATGCCACGTGTCGAAATGTTACTCGCCCACAGTCAACCAATAAAACGTGCCACGTCACTTACCTGCCACGTCATTTGTACGGCCGCCACGTCAGCTGTACGACCTATGCCACGTCATTTGTACGGCCTGCCCAGTGAGCACCCTTTTTTTTCATGTTTGGCGATTCGAACAGATCGCGATAACTTCTCCATACGGACTCCATTTGCGAAAATAAATATACCGCCGGAATCAGGAGAACGAGACGGACGTAGTGGCACCGTTTTCGTCGCATTCCAAGCACTTTGAAATTTGAGCAAATTTTAGACCCCTGGTCCAGATTCTGATCAGCCACGTAAACTCGAAGCCACCCAAACTCTCATCACCCCATTAATAAATGCAACCATAACAAATATGCTTCCCTTCGTTGCATTTAAAATATTTTATTGTCCTGAACAAATGTATTTGAATGTGAGATATAAATTTGTGAATTGTTAACAGTACATGACATCACATCAGTAAAGATTGCAATATTCTGCTATATCGAAGCAGAGGAAGAAATTTTTCAGAGGTTGCATAGAGAGATGGAAAGATCACAATATTTTTCTATATGGAAGCAGAAGAAGAAATTTTTTAGAGTATGGCAGTGGCAAAACCAAGATCCATGTCTTCCTCTAATGATATTTCAGGTGAGCCCAAAAAAACCAGTACCAGATGATATTTCAGGGAATCCCAACAAAACCAACACCAGTCTGCTAGAAACTAGAACATGACTCATTCAAGACTTCACACCCATCAAAAAATTCATCAGCATCTATGCGCATATTAATTCACATACCCATTGTTGATTTCCTTGAGCGACGACAATATCACATTAAAAGGCATGTATTAATTCGCATACCCATTGTTGATTTCCTGGAGCAAGAGAAATATCACATTAAAAGGATATTAAGTAGTAAATATTACCTCTCATGGAATCCTCATTGAGTATGGAATGAAGTGAAAATCACGTTTTTGGATGGTCGATGTCTTCGGGGAGAAAGACACTCTCACTTCACTGAGTATTTTGTTGGTCAATAACTGTAGCTCAACAGATTCCAATTGCATATTCAATGTTACGGAAATAGAAGATATATATGAAACTCATGGTTGCAATTTCTCGAATAGGTACTCAGTGGTCAGAAAATCCCGAGCAGGACATTCTTGCCTATTAATTTCCCTGCTCCCTAGATTTGGTCTTAGTATGGGATTTTATTTAGACGTGAGAGTATTTGATTTGCAGGAAACATAACACTTTTTTCAGGCATAAGACTCGAGTTTTCACAGACATAATCAACTGAAAAAAAAAATGTCAAATGCCAAGAGAGGCTTACAAAACCTTCTTAGTTATATAGATGTACTAGTAGGAAAAGGGGTGTTTTTCCAACCTGCAGCCAATACAAGTAGAAATATCGGGGGAGATATGCTACCAGACCATCCTGCAAGGCTACAATGCCACTCTAGTCAAGGACAAGAAAAGTGTGTTCATACCTTATGGATTCCATGTGGGCTTCTACATGGTGAAGGACACCGCTCAAGCCAAACAGGAAGGGTTGAGCCAATTAGATTTC
The DNA here is from genome assembly GCA_010110895.2 of Picea sitchensis. Lineage (NCBI taxonomy): Eukaryota > Viridiplantae > Streptophyta > Pinopsida > Pinales > Pinaceae > Picea > Picea sitchensis. The sequence continues at coordinate 37,080 of SNQJ01S0115451.1, forward strand.
AAATTCCAGACTGGTCGATTCCACAAGAATGACCCAAAGGGTCTAGTCTTTAAACATGCCTCACAAGTGTCATCTTGCTAGCCATACGCCCATGACAAATTTGAAGATGAAGTCTTCACAAAAAATGCCCAAGACTAGGACGAGGTGGTGACAAGGATGGTTGACCCAAAAATGACCAGGTTCAGAGCCATGAGCTTGGATGAACAGATGACAATATTAGAGCAATCGGTTCAAGATGTTCTCAGGGCTAGGGAAGAAATGATAGCAGCAGAATCCCCCCTAATAGCCGGGTATGAAGAGAGAGATTGTTGAATACATCGCTAGATGTATGGAGTGCCAGAAAGTTAAAGCTGAGCATAGGCACCCAGCAGGGTTGTTACAACCTTTACCCATTCCTGAGTGGAAGTGGGAAGTAGTAACGATGGATTTTATTACGGGAATGCCCCGAACAGGAAAGTTGCATGATTCGATCATGGTGGTGGTGGACAAGCTTACAAAAGCTACCCATTTTATTCCACTGAAAACTACTCACAAGGAAACAGATGTCGTTGATATTTTCATTAAGGAATTGGCACGATTGCATGGAATTCCTAAAACGATTGTGTCCAACAAAGACCTGAAATTCACCTCGAATTTCTGGAAAGGATTTTTCAAAGGATTCAGAACGAATCTGAACTTTAGTACAGCTTATCATCCCGAGTCTGATGGACAGACAGAGAGGGTGAAAAGAGTAATAGAAGACATACTGAGAATGTATGTGATGGACAAACCATCAAGATGGGAAGACTACCTACACTTGGTAGAATTCACCTACAACAATGGGTATCATGCATCATTGAAGATGAGCCCATTTGAAGCACTTTATGGAAGAAATTGCAATACTCTAGTGAGCTGGGATAATGCAACTGATAGAACAGTAGTTGGGCCAGAGTTCCTCAAGGAGATGGAGGACCAAATGATAAAAATTAAGCAGAATTTGAAAGTTTCCCAGGACAGGAAGAAACGTTATGCTGATAAAAACAGAACCCACAGAGATTTCAAAGTGGGTGATCGTGTTTTCCTGAAATTGAAAGCTAATAGGAGTTCCCTGAAGCTAGGAAGTTGCGCCAAGTTGGCAGCCAGATTTTGTGGGCCATTTGAAATCCTGGAAAGGATTGGGCTAGTTGCATATATTCTTGCATTACCTGCATCCATGAATATACATAATGTGTTTCATGTTTCATTTCTTAAAAAGTATATGCCTGATGGTAATCATGTAATTTATTGGAATGTGATCCAGGTGGAGCAAGAAGGTGTCCTGCAAGTGCATCCTGTGCGCATATTGGACAGGAAAAACAAATAGCTCTAGAATCGAGCCATAGGGCTTGTAAAGGTCCAGTGGACCTGGTACGGTCCTAAAGACACAACATGGGAGCATGAAGATGTTATGCGGGCTAAGTACCCGCATCTTTTTTTAAATTTTGAAAAGCTTGCAGATACAGTGTAAAGTTGCACTAAGGATAGTGCAAAAATTAGGGGAGGGGATTGTAATGTCCCCAATGCCAAGCCCTGTTGTAAATCATGTCTATGAAGTATAAATCTTGTTTATGAACTGTAATTCAAGTTTATAAGGCTGGTGAGTCAAGTTATATAAGCTAGTGGGCTTATGTGTTATTAGACTAGGGAGCCTAAGTGTTGAAGGCCAGGAGCCTGATTTTTGTACATGTAATTATGCACGGTATTAATACAAAACATATCTACATGTGGACTGACCACGATGAATGAGTGATGGGGGACTAAGATTCCACAAAACCTGGGTAAGGGATTGGGGGCTGGAAGGTTGGAAAGAAAGGCTAAGTGTGGAGCCTAGGGGATTAAGTCCTTGGGAATAATATTTTAATATTATCCCAAAAGCCATGTGAAATCTATGTTTTGTCCTAAGTTCCTGGAGAGGGATGCATGTAGCTTCATGGGTGACATGTGTCGACATAGGCGCATGCAATTTAACCCAAGAAATGAGCTGTGTTGGGGGTTCTCTTTCCATTCTGTCGACTGTTGCATAGAAGTTGGGTGGGCATTCCTCCAACCATCACCTGAATCCGGGGTTCGAACTTCCAATTCCTCCATCCTCCATATATACGCGTTTAGCCTTTGTGATTGAACCTTTGTACACCTTATGCATCTCTAAAACCAAAGAGGTGAGTCTGTTCCTTATTGATGGTTGGGAGAACCGAATGTTCCGTAATTGTTGAGCTGTGCATCCTATGTTGCTTGCCAGAAATCTTAACGCATCCTATAATCGCAGAGCCGCGCTATGCTTTAGCACTGATCGTTTCCATTTCGGGTGTCCATACCCATTTTCCCAATTTACTATTGTGGCCACGCAGTGCTGGACTGCGTGTGGCTTGCTGGCCAGTGTGAGGGAGGTGACTATTGTTGAAGAGGCAGGTTACCTAGTCTATGAGCGACTCTCTCCAGGTGAGAGAGTGGAGGAAGTGATAACTCTTGGAAGGAGTCTTGTAGCTGCCACAAAGCTCGGAGACTTTCGGTCCGGTCTGTTGCTGAAGCCCAAGGGAAGGGAGGTTAGCAATCGATGGACTGTCTTGGTGAAAGTGAAGGTGTATACTCTTGGGGTGGGACAGACATGTGGGTAATGAGATTCTGTGGGCAGTGGGCATAAGTGGCTCCTGGGAGAGGATCCTTCTCCTGTGACTGTGTGTCTTCCTATATTCCCTACCTAGCCTAGGAATCCCTACCTGGTGGAGCTTAGTCCTAGCTCGAGGGTGACCTACTGCTAAGAGTGATGAGTAGCGCGGTCTAAGGCTAGGAGGTTTGTGGGAGGTCTACACGCAGTTGGTGAATTACATCTAATCTAAAATATAAGTATATACATGCGTATAATTTCAATTAAATATGCATGTCTGTGATTCTAGCAATGTTTACATGTATTCCGTTGTATTCGTGAATTATTGTTAATGTCGTGGATTATGTATGCTAACAGTATTAATGTGATTATGTTGTGTTTAATTGTAATTAAGCAATTGTATTTCATAAGAATGCATAATATGTTACAGTAGTGTTTTTCCGTGTAGTAATGTTGGCTCGACCATGGGGTTGATGGTTGGGAACGTTACACATTCCATCACTTATGACCAAAAAAGGAAGGCTATTGTGTAGAGTACCACCAAGAAAAGGAGGATCACTCTAGATCGATCCATCCTCATCACCACAAAGGAAAATATGATCAACACAGAGCATGACAAAATGTTCGAACTTATCAGCATAGGGACAGAAATCATAAATGCCACCTTGAATAGAGAAAAAAGGGATGAAGAGGAGTTGGTTGCTGCTCTGAAAGAATTGGAACATTTGCGTCACTTGGTGAAATATTACCAGGACACCACATAGGCCGCGGTGTACCTAAGGAGCGAATTCAACAAGGCCTAATGCAAGTTTACAGATGAAAGACACCAATTCACTGCAAGGATAGATGAGTTGCAAGAAGACACCCTCATGGCATTGGCCACATGAAAATATATGCAGAGATGGTACAAGAAAGCACACTAATCCGTGGAAAGAAACGACTATATCAGCATGGTGCAAAAAGGACGAGACGTCGAAGAGAATGGCATCCAGGTGATAAGGGAAAGAAGCATCAACTGCATAAGGAAATCAGTCGAATATTTGGTTAAAATGGCTCGGGAACCTCATCAAGAAATCCAAGATAAATGGGCCAACTGGGAGAAAATCTGGATCAAGATCAACCAGGTGATGAAAGACATCGGGCTCCCCAAGTTTGGCACACCCAAGGAATTTTTCGACTTGCATGACATAGTCAAGTCGCATGTTGAGCAAGACTCATCATGGGCTGAGGAAATATAAAAGGTGACAGACATGGTGCCAGGTCAGGTGCGACAGTTCATGGATCACCCGATCAAAGCTCGGGTTATGTTGCAACAGTTAAGTGTCGGAATAGTCAAGTATCCGGCACAAGTGGTAGAGATAAGAGAGATTCACTCAACCCCAATGGAACAACATAGATTTTTTGTATGCCAAAACCTGTGAGGATCTATTCATCAAGTGGTCGGAGTACGAGAAGAGTCACCCACTTAAGTGATATCCTGAGATGACTCTTAGAAAAACTGACAGAAGAAAGCACCATGTGGCGAGTTTTGTTTTACTTATTTTCACTTTAGTAGTTATTTTTAGTTAATAGTATGTTATAAATAGGAGGATTGACCTATTAGCAAAGGTGGATGGTTGTTGCAAAGACCCTCATTTTATGGTTTTGTAAAGAACTATTTCGGAGCTGCCTTTAATTGAGAGGTCTTGTTTAGGACCTGAGACAAAGTTTGTGTTTTTCATCAAAAGCGTGTATGATTGGGTGTGGAGAAGAATTATTTATTATTTCGTCTCATGAATGGATGTTGTAATGAGTAAGAGCTACTAAATATGCTGATAAGTTATCTGATTCAACGTTTTACAGTTCTTTTCTTTAATGATGAAGATAAATCGTTGTGTTATTATGTGATTGAAGATTAGAGTTAAGTGAGTTATTTTATTTTCCATTGTTTATCGCATGCATGTTTTCTTCTGATAAATTGTATCTCAATAAGTAATTGGAATACCTACATGGTTAAGATATTAGTACTAGGCCTATGGTAGACGATCATTGTCTGTATGCTAGAGTGAAAGGGTTATCCCAAGCTCAACCTCTTCTCCATTAATTAAGTTTGTTCCCACTTTGTCACTTAGTTGGTTTATACCGGCTTTATCTTACATTAGTCCCACCTAAGAGAAAACACAAAAAGAGAGCGTATGAACTGAAGGAGAAATCCTTCACAAGAAAATGTAAATCCCATCGATTATTTTGGTCGGATCACAAGATCTGGAGAACCATTCCACTATTAAATGCTTCAGAGTCTAATTGGGCCTCAGTGGCAGGTTTGGTTCATGTTTTTGAGTTAAAGGGATTTAGGACCCCTCAACATGTTGATGCACTTGTTTATGGTACATGTTGATTTCAGGTTATTGGTACAGGTTGTTTGGTGCAGGTTGGTTGGTATAGGTTTACAACATTATATCTCACAGTGATAGTGTGATAGTGGTTCCATCATTCTACTTATATTTCAGGGTGGTTGGATGGGGAAAGTACAGGTGGTTGTAGCCACCTTCTGGTTGTATCCGAAGAACATAGGGGGTTGTAGCCTCCTTCTGGTTGTAGCTAGAGAATTGGGGAGTTGGATCTTCCCTCAGGTTTTGGCCTAAGAAACTAGGGGGTTGGAGCCTCCTTCCAGTTGCAGTTGGAAAACAAAGGAAGTCGGTGCTTCCAATGAATGTAATTCTTCAAGACATATAAGAAAAATCATTCTGTGGTTTTCTCCCGCTTTGGGTTTCCACGTAAAAACACTGGTGTATTTTGTATGTGTATGATTGCTCATTTGTTCATTGTTTACTTACTATGCAACTATTGGATGCCAATGCTACATTGATATAACGCTTTCATATTGTGGTTAAAAAGGATTGAATTTCTCTAGTATTGATTCACCCCCCCTCTCAGTAATCCAACAACTTCCCCTCATCATTGAAGAACCTTGGTTCTTGTAGCCCCTCTAGATGCCTTGAGTGAAACTTCACTTTATCTGCATGTGCTGCAAAAAGGGACAATGTCTAAGGGTTTTTTTGGTGTATAGATGATTAACCCCATATCTTCCCACTGCGCACCAACAAATGGTTATGTTGTTAGGATCGAGAATTGTAATTGAGGGGAATGTTTTGGAGGCCGAATAAGGAAGAGATGGAAGAATGGATGGAGAGAAAGTAGTGAGATTTTTCCAGAGAATAGAATAGAAACTCTCAGCTCAGTGACAAATATTGGTTACAAAGGTATGTTTTCACAGATCTGCATGAAATTTTCTTTGGTGAATTTTCGATAATTTTGACTGAATGGTTAGAAAGGCTAGTGGAGAACATCGGGAGATATAGAGTTGAAGCTCCAAGAAACTAGACTCTTGAATTGATCATACAAATCAATACAATAAGTAAGAAGGTTTCTCATGTAATATCCCTAGGCTTAACCCAATTGTAATGTAAATGAAAATGAACCTAAGCTGGTGAGTTGTTTGATACCATTTTTGTATGCACCTTTCATGGCATAGCGTGCACATGTACTGTGCAGTAAAATGAGGAAGTGTGCACATTCCAGGATATCGCGCATAGCAACTTAAGTGCGCGCGACTTTGAGGCCACAGAGCCTTTGTGTATATGTTGTGTTTTATAGGATGGTGAGCTAGTTTTGTGATTATTAGGCTGGAGAGCCTAGATGTTAAAGGCCAGTGCACCTACTTTTGTATATACCTCATAATTAATATAAAATACATCGTTGCGCGCAGACCAACCACAATAAAAGAGTATGGGGGACTAAACTCCACTTGTTAGGGAAAGGGAGGGCTAAAAGTTAAGGAAATGGGATAAGCTATGAAGCTTAAGCCAAAAATGAATATTATATTAATATTTCTTAAAGTATAAGGTATGGATAATTATTTTATCTTAAGTTCCAAAGTTGGGGACAAGTGGGCCAAAGTAGCTCCCAACATGACAAGTGTCAAGTTGGGGACATGCATACATATTGTTGGGGACTTAGTTCATTTCATATCATTTTTCCCATCATTCCATCCATCATTCAGCCATGATTCCATGACCATTGTCACTCATGCAGTCACTTATCCTTCATACATTCCTGTCACTGTATTTAAACCCATATCCATAGCCATACTTGTTGGTGTAGCTGGTTAGCTTGGGAGCCGGACTGAAGAAGCAGGTTGTCAGGCTCATGGGATACTGAAGAGGCGGGTTGTCAGGCCCGTGAGAAATTATCTGGGTGAGAGAATTGTTGGGAATTGATTTCCTGAAGGTGCTAAACTGCAGCTACAGGGCTTTGAGACTTCTTGTCTAGCATGTTGTTGAAGCCCGGAAAGGAAGTGGGGCAACTAAAGGATTGTTGAGCAAAGAAGGGGCACACTTCCTAGGTTGGGACATGCATGTGGGGAATGAGAGACTGTAGGTTGTTAGTTTGAGTGGAACCTGTGACAAAGTCTTTCCTATTGTCTATGAGTCATTAGCCTGGTTAGGAATTGCTTTACCCAGGTGGAGTTTAGTCCCTGCTCATGGTTGACCCACTATTGAGAGTGATGAGCAGTGTGGTCTAAGGCTGGGAGGTTCGTGGAAGGTATGCACGTAGTTGGTGATATTCTTACCAATATAAGTGCCAATTGTGTGATAATTTATATGCTGCATTATTATTTACGTGTTCAGTTTTATAGGTTTATCCCATGCGTGGTTATAACTGTCTGTATGTTTATAGGTATTTCCTATATATGTGGCATGTCTATGTTTATTGTTATTTTAGTATTAATTTGTTCTTTTACATAATGTATTTGTCTGTTTACGTTTTATTTATGAAGTTCCGCAAAGGTTTTGTGTGTATATGTTTTAATCGGATGCAGTTCGTAAAATTTATGTGGCATAGCTCAGTTGGTAAACTGGGTATGTCATAGTATGTTCCGCAGAGAGAGCTGAAGGAGTTCTCTGCAGTAGCGTGGCCCGGCTTGGGTGGTCAGGGATGTTACATCTCACGCTGTTGATTTCTAGTTGAATAGTATACTGGGGGGTTATATTATAGAGTTTGAAACAGATTGTACCCAATATTATAGTGTTGTGGAGAGGGAATTTTTAAAGGGTCCGCGTGGAATATATTTGAGCACATTGTCTACTTGGATAAAAATATTTTTGTGTGACAAGAATGTTATGAAGATGGAGTCTAACTGCTAAGAGCCTTCACACACATAAGGGGACTAGGGGATGACTGGAGGATGGTTTGAGAATGGAAAGGATGAATGAGAACCAGATGGATTGAGGATGCCAAGAGAAGGGGATATTGACTCATACAGAGAGATTGGAGTATTACGTTGTGGAAAAGGGTTTAGATATAGTAAGAAGGAGACTATGACTGGGAAGTAAGAGAAAAACATAGAATTTGAGATTAGTGACCCTTTTGCAATACTTCATATCACACCATACAGATAAAGGAACATGAAAGAAATGGATCCTTAGTACTTTCCATCAAAAGGAAGTCCATATTAGATCAAAATCTACATCGAACCCATGACCTTGTGGGCGCCACTGAGAATTGAAGAAGGAACCGAGACTTGCTCAAGAGAAATTGTAGTGAGTGGAGGAAGTCAGAGAAATAATCAGAATAATGGAAGTAGTGCAATGAAATAGAGTTAGTAAGCATCACCAAGGGTAAGTACAACACCAAGTACCATGGAAGGGATACATCATACACTAAGAATGCTTGAGTTTCAGAGAGTGGGGATGGAGGACCTTGAGCAACACTTGTTTGTATGTGACACAACATTGACTACGTAGAATTCCCAGGATGGGACGACGGATATTGCACAGTTGGCCATGACATTCAGAGGTCGTGCACTTCTATGGTATATGAATTATCAGAAAACTACACCGGTAGGACAGTCAAGAACTTTGGCAGAGTTTGGGCAAGTGTTGTTAAAGGAATTCAGGAAGCCAAAATCTGAATCTTAGTATATCACATAACTAAAGGAAATTAAGAAAGTGCAGAATGAGATAGTGTGGGACTATGAACAGATATTTAAAGATGTGATGGGTCAATTAACCTTTCATATACCTAATGAGAAACATCGAGAATGGTTTATTGTAGGTCTATTTCTGCACATTCACTGTCCATTCACACAATAGAAGGTCACTTCGCAGCCATAAGCGTTGGAAATCACGATGAGATTGGAAGCATATCTTGTACGAGATGGTGCAAGTATGGCTCAAGTACATTCACAGTTGGTTGTGATGGTAATTCAATTATAATAGATAGCGAAGGAAAAGGAAAAGTGTGAATATTTTTGGTGTATAACGTGTAAGATATAAGGCCATCGAAAGGAATAATGTCCAACATTCATGTAGTATATGGCCACAGGAGCACCAAACCCATTGGCAGAATGAGTAGGGTATTACGAGATATGTAAGACATGGGGAAGTCATCCCACTTCTTGTCCCTTACTACATAAGTACCAGAGTACACCCAGGTAGTTATTCTGTAATTTTTGCAAATTAGTAGGATACGATGAGAAAGAATGTCACACATTTGAATCAATGAGAGAACGCACTTCAGATGCGTACAAAATACATGAAGAAAATGTTGCAGCGTAAGGAGGAGTTCCGCAGTACAACACTCCAAAGGATTTAATCAGGGTGGACATGGAGGATTTGGTCGAGGAGGCAGAGGACTGATAATTTGTTATAATTGCAATCAACTGGAACATTTAGTGAGATATTTCCCGAATCCTTGCATGATGTGCACGTATTGCAGAGCATTAGATCATGTGACATAAGGTTGTCCTCAAATGATAGTGAAGTGGCAGGTGGGAGGGAACTAGAACCAGTATCATAATTAGAACCAGAACCTGTAGATGATAGTCGTTGAGGAACGTGACGATTAGCCCAGAGTAGAAGTTGTTACACGCGGCGGAAAGAGAACCGGACCAAATGCGACAGAGAAGGGAAAGGGATTTGAACAATGGATGAGGAAAGAAGTTGATCCCATGCCATCATTCAATTTGCAAAAAGAAAAATAAACCTATCAACAAGCAAGGAAGGAGCTATTAGGACCAAACTGGATAGCATCACTGTCAAAGACACCACCAGCATATGATATGTCATTAGTTTATGATCGCACTATTCTAGAAAGGCCAATCAAAAAGGTAAATACTTTGAAATACTTTCTAAAGAGATGTTTAGAGTTGATGCAGGATGAGACACCATTGAATGCACTACACATAATGATTGATCAATGTACACAAGACAAAGAAGTACCTACGACGCAGAAAGTAATGAACCAAGTCTTGCGTAAGAAGAGGACAAACAAAGAGTTCATATTAAGTGTGAAAACAGGAGAATATGAAATGGACAATATCATCTTAGATTTAGGATTAGATGTCAATGTTCTTACAAGATAGACATGGGAGATTATGGAGAAACCAAAGCTATTTTGGTCAACTATTCAGTTGAGGTTGGCTAACCAACATAGGATAATACCAATCGAGAGATTGGGAGGAGTACCTATTAATATAGATGGAGTGCGTAGTGTAGCTCACTTTAAGGTTATTGAGATCGTGGATAAAAATCATTCGTATCTAGCTTTGCTTGGACTAGATTGGGCCTTCAACAATCAGGCGATTGTTAACTTGAATAAAAGAGAGAGAATTTTGAAGGAGGAGGCTTAAATGTCACTGCACCATTAGACCCTATAAAGGCAAGAAGATATGTGGAGCTCACGAAAAAGGAAATTGATAACTTATATAATATGACCATGTGTGTGGATGACTACGTAAATCCCACTGCAAATGGTGTGCTTATTTGGAGAAGCATAATCTCATGCGCATCAAACTCAGAGGAAGGACTTGAACACTGGAAGCAGTGGTTGCATGAAGTGTCAACCAGAAGGTGTGCTTGCATTACTCGCTCTTTGTGTTGGATCGGAACAGATGTACGTGATATTCCAAAGTTTGAGGGATTAATTGAGGTAAGTTATTTTTTCAATGAATTTGAGCCGCAGATACCTGAAAAACAAAGGTTGTTGACATTAGATGTTGCACTAAGAGCAACTCCAGCAAGATGGTGGGAAACCCACAAGGAAAGGATAGAGGATTGGCAACATTGTAAAAGGTTGATGCAGATCAGATTTGGAACATAAGATATTATGCACAAGTATACGGGGATGAGCGATCTGAAGGATCATGTTTCGAGATGTATTATATCTTGGAGGCAAGTTTCAAAGCAGTAATGGATGCACATGTTCATACATACGATGGAGACAGTTCCCAAGAACTAGTATTTAGAGATAGAAGTGCATAGAGGGACAATGGACTAGGAAGAGCTCACCCTAAACTTTAAGGTAACATTTAATTTAGAAGCTGAGTCACCTTTAGTATATGCAACTTTACAATTCATTAGAGGTAAAAAAATTATGGAAGACGGTCAAGTAGAAACAGTACCTACATGTAGTGCACACAGAGAGTCTATGACAATCCATGAACTATTATAATGTTATGATGTTACCGAGGAAGACCAAGAAGAAGAAGACCCAAGAAATGCACAAGTACCAAAGACTAAAGAGGAGCGCAACGTAGTAGGTCCAACACTTGAATTCGATGCATATGTGAAGCCCTTAAGAGTGCGCAAAGTGAACATTGACACAAAGGAAAAATTGAAGTTTGCAAACATTGGTGATTATTGGAATGATGAGACTGTGGAAAAGATTACAGACCTATTGTGTGAGTATCAAGATCTCTTTCCGACAACCTTTTTAGAGATTAAGGGAATATCTGGAGAATTAGGAGAAATGAAGATCCCTTTAAAACCCGATGCGAAGCCAGCAAGACAAAGACCTTACAGATTGAATCCAAAGTACAAGGAAAAAGTGAAAGCAGAGCTTGACGTAATGATAGAAGTTGGTATAATTGAACTCGTCGTAGAGTACAAATGGATAAGTCCAATGGTGGTTCAAGATAAGAAAACCAAGGGTATTAGAATATGTGTAGACCTAAGGAAGTTGAATGATACCTATTTGTATGACCTGTTTCCGACCCCATTTACATATGAAGTATTAGAAAACGTAGGAGGGAAGAAGGCCTACTCATTCAATGATGGATTTTCAGAATACCATTAGATGAATATTGCGCCAAAAGACAGACATAAGATGACATTTGAGATAGAATGGGGAAGCTACCAGTACATAGTGATGTCATCTAGGTTAAAGAATGCACCTGCTGTGTTTTCTAGAGTAGTTGTCGTAGCCTTTAAACAGTTTATTCATAAGTTTCTTGAGGTGTACTTAGATGATTGGACTATCTTTATCCTATTGAAAGATCACATAGAAACTCTAAGATTGATGCTTGATAGATGTAGACAATATCAAATTTCATTAAATTTGAAGAAATATATTTTCTGCGCACCGTTTGGGATATTATTAGGTCACGTGGTATGCATGCAAGGTTTGTTAGTTGATCCTGCCAAGATAGCAATAATTTTTAATTTTCCACTGCCTGAATTAGTGAGACAATTGAGAACAATTTTGGGTCATACCAAATATTACATGAAATTTATTAAAGGTTATGCACATATTACAACTCTAATGGATAAGTTATTGAAGAAAGAAGCTACGTTTCATTGGAATGAAGATTGTTATAAGGGTTTGGACGTAGTGAAACATAAGTTAGTCACCACGCCCATTCTGGTGTTCCCAGATTGGTAGAAAGAGTTTCATGTTCATGTGGACGCATCATCGATATCACTCAACACAATGTTAGCTCAACCACGAGAGGGAGAGTTAGATCATCCAATTAATTTTGCTAGTAGGAAGTTGTCAACTTCTGAGAAGAATTACACGACGACAGAAAGGGAAGGCCTATAAATGGTTTATGCCTTGCAAAAGTTTAGACACTACTTGTTTAGGTCCCATTTCAAGATGTATACAAACCACTTTGCACTCATATATCTGGTGAACAAGCCAGTGTTGGGGGGGAGAATTTGCAAATGGTTATTATTGTTCCAAGAGTACGATTTTGAAGTTATTATTAATCTGGGGAAATTAAATGCAGGACCAGACCATTTGTCGTGGATACTGACAAGAGAAGACGTCGGGAACCTAGACGATAGTTTACCAGATGTGCATTTATTCTCAGTTCAAATGGTAGATGACCATTTTGTAGAAATTTTCTAATATTTGAGCATAGGAGTGGCTCCATCTGATATGACAGTAGCACGGAAGAAGAAACAAGTGGTTAAAGTAGTGAATTATCAGTTGATCCCAAGAAACTTATATAAGTTAGGAATAGATGGGACAATGCGAAAATGTGTGCAAAAACAAGAAAGATCAATGATCTTAGTAGAGTCACATGATGGAATTGCGGGAGGAAATTATGCAGGAAAGACGATAGCACAAAAGATATTATGCGCAAGGCTATGGTGGCTTGCCCTCCACACGGATGTTGTTGCCATGCAACGGGTAGACCCGGGGTTAATCATTCAAATGCCAACAAAACCCTTAGATATCATCCCTTTCGGCATCACCTACAGAGCAAGTGAAGTCTCACCCGAGGTATCTAGAGGGGTTGCAGGAACCAAGGTTATGCAGTGCTGAGGGGAAGCGAGGCATTCAACCTCTCATTTACTCATGTGTGTAATTCTCATTACTTAACAGTTACTAAACATTCACCCTGGTTTGAACACGACATTCTCTCATTAAACATTCATTCAGTTATTAAATACTTCAATGCATGAAATTATAACATCATATGTAAGCCATACATTCAACATAAACCATAAAACATCATAAATTGCAAACACATCATAACACACAAATTTACGCGGTTCACCCAAATCGGGCTACATCCACAATGGTTGGCGTCTTATATTATTAATTGATATTTCTCTTATAACTGTGCACTATGCTACAAAATATGCAACAATAGCATTTATCAAACCTTCTTGGTCGTTCTGCTACAGTGCAAGTTCTCTCCTCAGTCATACCTCAGTTTTCTTCCTTCGCTCACTCCCTTACCCAAAAAGCACTAGAAAATACACATCATATCCCCTATGCTCTCTTGTTCGTCCCATTCAAAAACCCATTACATATTTATACATAGCAATAGGGATAAGCCCATTACAAAAGTGGACAAAGTGTCCCCCAAAACTAGTTACAAAAGTGGACAAAGTGTCCCCAAAATACAACAGTTTATAATTGTTTTCCACCTTTTGTGAGTTGCCTCGTCGTGCATCCTTTTGTTGCACTCTTTGAATTATTGCAGTTTGATTCCGTCACATATTCTGGTCCATATTCTAACTACTCTTTTCTCTTCAACTTCCTTTTGGCACAGATCCCAAAACTTATCCAAAATGCCTCTCCAATAGGCCCCCGACACTCATCTGTGGCTCGTCCCAAGCCACTTAGGCATGTTTCCAGTGCGCCATGAATTCTTCGAAGGTTGCCTTCGATGTTGTATCCTTTTCCTTGACCTCTAGTTCCTTCTACAAAATTTTATCTATTGTTTCAGTTGTCATGTGAGCCTGCACCTTCTCGACACCTTTCTCAGCTGCATGTTTGATGATTCCTTGAGTCGTTGTGAGGGTCGTTGTCACTTTGTATGCTTCTACCTGTAAAATTTCTATCTACTATGTGTGGGCTTGCTGCTCCATCCTAAGTTGATTCATTTATGAATACAACTTCTGGTTCTCATTCATCTCAGTTACCACCTCTGTTTGTGGAAATGTGCCCATTGCTACTTGTAATTTATGCACATTTCCCTACGCAATCTGAATCTTCAGACTTATCTCCTATTGCACCTTGTCGTCATTCAGTTGTGTCCAAACACCCGTAGTCTCTGTGTATAGTTGTGCAGACGCTACTTCTAGAGTCTTTATACTATCTACCATTGTTATCGCAGCTTGCTTCCTTGTCTCCCTCTGTTTAGGTGGAATACTTGGTGTTACACATGCTTCTAGATCGATTATGCATGTGTGGAAGCCCTGAATGGATTCACTTATCTTTGTGACCTGATCTTCCATCAGGGCCTCCTTCTCGACCTGTGCCTCTGGGAGTTCTTGATATACGCACTCGAATGCATGTTGCATTCATTCTACTTTTTGCACGGCCTCATCATGCTCATGTTTCACTTTGTTATGCTATGTTTCTAATGCAACATTCTCGGTTGTAATCTTTACTAGCTCACTAGATGTGTTCTCGGCGTGAACGTTCAGTTCTTGAGTTGCACTCATCTGTAGCTCCTGCAACACATCCATTGGTAGTTTTGATAACACTAGATCTATGTGACCTAATGTCCTGGCATACTCTTGCATTTCTATCATGGAGAACTCAACTGCCCCTGTATCTAGCTTTATTAGCCTTCTCTCCCATGCGATTGCCAAGGACTGGGAGATTGTTGGTCCTACCTCTCCAGTATTGGTAGTGCAGATTGTTGGTTCTTCCTCCATCTGTCGTCCTGGTGCGATGTTTGCAGCTTTTAATAGATGTTGCAATTATGCCATCTATGCCTGCATATTATTGTTCATCTCTTCATGTTGTTGTGCGGTGCGCTGAAATGCATCGTCAGTGACTTCTTTCACCTCATCCTATATCTTCTCTAAATCTTCTTCGGTGAGTGCCTGAAAAATAACTTCCTTAACGACTTTACACTTGGTTCGTTGATATTTGGATCTTCATGTCTCTGTCTCTTTTCTCTTTTGGTCATTGCACGGTGTCGGTGGCGTTGGATCCTCTGGGCCCTTTCCTTTATCCCGATCCTCTTCTTCTTCGTCTTCTTTCTCCTCGTCGACATCGTATACCTTTAGGTTTGGCTGCGTTGATGGCTTTGTCTCTATGGGTGGAATCTTCCACTCATCGTCCTAATCGGCCATGATGTTTCCCATCTACTCTTCCATCAGTCTATATTGTGTTGGTAGCCATTGTTGGTCTAGGTATTTCTTTGCATGAATGTACATGTGGTGGCATCCTACCTTAAAACTTGCCACTTCCTTGTATGTCTCGACCACCTATGGTAGTATGCACGAGGTCCTCTCTATGTTGTCTCCGATAGTTTCCTTGTAGATATAGAATCCGACATTAGTGTCCATCTTGCGCACCTTATGTGTAGTGTACCAAGGTTTTAATAAAATGCAGCTAAGAACGACTTCTCCTTCAGGGCTAAAAAATGAATGTCATCTAACTCTCTCTAGGTTGATAGCACGATCAGGATCAATAACCAAGAGTAGTGAAATTTTGTCCCCTTGTTCTGCACTTCCTCGCAGTCAATCAAGAATTGGCTCAACAAAAATGTTGCCCAGTTCATTTGGACAGCCTCTACACATTGTTCTACAGCCGCTATAATCATTGCCAAGACTTGATTTTTTTTGCATTTCCTTAATATTTTATAGGCTAATGCTTGTGTCACAAACCTTACTGTCAAGTCGCATATGGTTGCGACATCTAGACCGCGTTGTCTTCGGAATTTGTGGAACTTTTCTTTCATTCTCTCGGCAAGAGCTTTCTCTTTCTTCTTATCAAAAAACACGGATGCAGGGTCCAGTCCCTGCGACGAAAGTCCTGTAATGCGTACTATTAAATCAGTATCAATGGATACTGGTTTGCCAAGCCACATGTATCCTTCGTGCACACAACTTAGCAACATTTTCACGCACTCATTGATCTCTTGGCTCCATAAAAAATGTGGTATGTCGAATAGGTTTAGAAGACCTGCTTTTCGTAACCCCCTATCCCACACCCGTGGTTTGATGACGAACATTTGGGTCTTAGAACTAATGAACTTCATTAGGAACTTACTAGGTACGATCTATGGAAACTCCTTTTCGTCGGTGATATCATGGTCATTGTATTTCAGAGTTGGTATCATACCTAACATATCCCCTTATATTATGATGCCTTATGGGATCGGTGGCTCAACTAATGGATACTTGGTCTCTTTCTGCAAGTGGGTGTGTGCTAATGGCTTTCTCGGTGGGATATAATCCCTGGGAAATTGTTCGGCTAAGGACAAAGCTTCCTATGTTTCTTCAACTACTAGCGGCGTTGCAGGCTGGTTGCACGATTTCTTCGGCACTGAGGTCGATTTTATTGTTGCCTTAGGTGCCATCTTCCTCTGCGACGTTGATTCTATTGCACTTTCCCAATAGGGATGGTGTCCATTAATACATAGTGCTTTTTAATTCATCTCAGCCGAAAATATTAAAAACATTTAAACATGTTATTTAAAAATAATGATGAGCATTGAACATGATAAGCAAATTGTATTTTTTTTGGAAGGTGAAAAAACTTATCATAATTCAAATTATTAATGAGGACAATTAACACTAATGGTTATTAATGTATATTCTAGAAGTTGACTTGTAACGATTATTTAAGGAAAATTAAAAAAATTATTAATTTGTTTGGATAAAAATTCCCCCTTGATTTGGAATGGAATAGCTATATCATTCCTTGTTTAAATCCAAAATGCAAACATGTTACTACAATGCGAACAGGTAGTATAACTATAATTTCGTAGAAAATAACGGCTCGATTCCCCTCGATCCCAAACAAAGACAAAATATCTGTATCAAATATAATTATTTCGGTGTGGAATCGTCGTCATAAAACTTGAACACCCCGTGAATATCGCTGTCTGTCAACTTCCTTTTCTATCAACGAAGGTGATGACTGGTACAGAGTGCAACTAAAGGATGCGGTGAGCGTGGATCGAACACGCGACCTTCAGATCTTCAGTCTGACGCTCTCCCAACTGAGCTATCCCCGCATATTGAAAAATTAAGACAGCAAACTTTACTCTTAGTAGTTGAAATACGATTCTTCATGGTATAAANAACCACCATATGATTTGATGGTCGACGAGTGTTCCAAGCAGGCCTGGAATTTGAGGAACGCTTTTTAACTTTCAAAACGTGTTCGACGGCTCATCTAAATCCTGGAACTTTGAAAGTGACAGGGATTAATCAAACCGTAAATTTTACGTTTAAATGTTTTAATAATATTTTGAAATTACTAATAGTTTATTATATTTAAAAAAATAAAGGTGTCTCATATATCAATTTGATATTGGTTTAATTGTAACTTTTATTTTGTTGTTTATGTTGTTTCAGAATTTTTTTTTGGTTGGGTTGCTCTGACCACTCACAACAACTTCTTTGTAATTGGTAAGCACTGACAAAACCAAAACAGAAGGGTGGATGGGGGATTCATAACTTATTCGATTTTAGCCAAGTACTAGCGGCCAACTCCCTCTGGCGCACGCTAACTACTCCTGGCATATGGCACTCCATCATCAAGGATAAGTACCTCTACCATCATTATGTTATCAGCTGGCTGCAATCAGAGATTGTTACCACTAGAGCGACTTCTTACTTCTAGAGAAATTTAACAAAAACAAAACATTTGATAACCCTTTGGCTCTACTGGCATCCAGGGTCGGGTCACTCCATTACACTTGGCCGCGATCACATTCTTGGCATGGACGATGCCTCCATCCTTCCACCTCAGCTGATAGCTCATTTACACACAAAAAATATATGGTATCTCTATCAAGCTAGAGACTACTCCAGATCGGCTTACTTTCCTGACAGATGGATCACCAACGACTCACTTGAACTCAACGCAGAGCTAACACCCTACTGGAATATCCTCTGCACAACTCTTGCACACTCGAGTATCCATTTAAATGATTCAGATGATCTGCTTCAGTGGTTAGGGGGTGACCATTTGGGACAACGAACAGTCCAAAATGTCTATGCAACCATCACTAACTCGCTCTAGCACACAAATATCAGAGGCTGGAGAAAACAACTATGGACCTGGCACCTTACAATTCTTCACGTGGCTTTTGATCACATATAAATTAAACACTTGGGACATCCTTCAAAGAAAGAGCTGGACTGGACCAAATATTTTCCACCTATGCCACAATGATGCAGAATCTGTGGATCATCTATTTATCAAGTGTCCTTTCTCCAAACAAGTCTAGGATAGAATTGAGTTGTTACTAAATCTCAAAACCAAATGGGACGAGCCTACTCTCTCAGATTGTTTTGACCATTGGTCCCATAGGGAACACAATCTTATACATCTTCCATCCCTGGTCTGTTGGTCTATTTGGTTGGACAGAAATAAAATAATCTTTGAAAATAGGATCCCTTCCACAAGCTCCACAGCTTACAAAACACTTGGAATTTTTAAAAATTGGAATGATTTTCACTCTAGCAAGCCAAGACTGCAGAACACAAAGAAGGCTCCTGACATAGAGGACATTCCAACAAGATGGTCTGATGGAGCAGCACAACCAAATGGCACTCAGAGTGGTGTTAGAGGGTTGCTCAGAATCACAAAAAACTCATTCTATAAATGGACCTTCAATTGTGGCCCAGGCACCAACAATAGGGCATAATTATTGGGCGCCTGGGCCACACTATACTTGGCCTCCAGACATCACATTGAAGCCCTCTAGATATTTGAGGATTCCAGAATAATTATTGAGTTGTTGAACAACAGGGGCGATCTACAAGCTATCTCCCTCTCGGCTTGGAAGGACAGAATTAGACTACTCCAGCTCACTTTCAAAAAACTCAGCTACAAACACATCTATCGTGATCATAACAAATCAGCAGACCAACTATCAAAGGTAACTCTTCAGAAAAAAGAGGGTATCATAACATACAATCTCTGGATAGATGGTCATGAAAGCCCTCCTCTCTTTCTAACACTTTTTTAAGATCAACTTCTCTCACCTCAGTGGACTTTTATGATTTGAAAGTTGGAGTTTACTCCTGGTCTTTGAATTTCAATTTTGAAGAATACTTGGTTGCTAGTTTTTCCAGACCCCTAGCAACTTTCTTTGTTCTCGCCATTTCTTTTTTATGAACTTTCCCCCTTTGTTGATCGAGAGACCACTATAGACAAAAGTTTTCTCATTTAACAATTGCCACTACCGCTGCGATTGTAAACTTTCTGATTTGAGAACACGTTTTATATTAATATAGTTGAGAAATTTCCCCGTTGGAAAAATAACCCTGCACACCCCCGCACATGGGATGAATACATACCTTTCATACAACATGCTTACAATAGAGACCGACATAGCTCCACCGAGCATAACCCTTTCCATACTTTTTTTTGTTTCCAACCATCCAACACTGTAGATGTATCATTCCTACAGTCCACGACATCCTTTGCTCCTCAGAATGTCAAAGAACAAGATAACGCCCTTTATCAAGAAAATTCAACAAATCCATGAACAGGTCTAGTCTATCTTGCAGCGCCACTAGCAGAACTATAAGCAAAGACACTATGCACATCGAGTACCTCACTCTTTCCAACTAGGTGACCAATTTTGGCTACAATTGCATAAATAAAGGTTTAAGGGTCCAAAAAAGAAAGCCACTTCGATATAGTCCTTACTCCCTTGTCAAAGCAGTGGATGATAATAATTTCCAACTTGATCTACCACCTGACTTGGGAATGCATCTAGTACTCAATGTCAATCTACGAAAGCCGTATTTCCCGCCATTGTTTGATGAAGAATCCGCCGATTTAGGAAAATGTAAAAACTTTATAGATAAAATTTGTATATGTACGATATCATATCTATATCCTTAACCCTTCTCGTTACATATCCATTTATACACACGAAGTTTAGGTCAACAAAAAAATGTAGTGTAAACTTTTAAAGTGAAATCCACAAGCGTTTAGGGTTTAGTAGAACTGCACAGGGTTTAGTAGTTATGTACGGACTTATTATTAAGTTAATTATTGTTAGTTTAAATTTATTTTAATTTTACATTGAAAAAAATTTAAAAGTTGTTTACATTATAAAAATATATTTTAAAAATATCAATCTCTACACTCTTGATAAATTAAAAGNATATATTAAATTTTCTTTTTATAGTAGTATATTTTCTAATATATCCCATGTCAATGTTACAGACTTTATACATCTTTTTTCAATATTGGGTTGTAAATTATGCCTCTTAACTAAATAAATCTAGATGAATAATTATATGGAGATTATTTGTCACAACGCAAGTCAAATTCTTTCTTTTGGGTGTCAAATGCTCCCAATTTATATTTGGTAAATGCTTGTGCTTTCGTTGATGTTGTGTTATTTTAATTGTTGTTGTTCTATTTAGTATTAGATGCACATTTGGTTGTAATAGTGGTGTTATTATGGACATAGGTACACTATATATAACACAAGAATAGATTGCAACGCATAAATAGGGTAGATTTTGGAAGATAAAGAATGTTGGGGTAGATTGTGGAAGGAAAAGGATCACGAACATAAGGTTATCTAACAAAAAATCCTTACAAGGACAAGCTATGAATAATGAAATGAATATTGAAGGATTTAGATGAAGTGGTATGAGTGTTACAATGTAGATTGGCCAGGCCTATGACATCGTGTGTTTGGAAGTTAAATATGCAACATGCACACTATGTCACTTAGGATTGAATAAGTGGGACACCTCTAATGCCTTATTCATAACCTAAGAAAGAGATAAAACTTTATGAAAGGGAATTAAATCCCTCTAAAGGTCAATACAATACAAAAACATGGAAAAACCTTAATTCCAAGAGATCCATGGGTTTTCCTTCAAAACCTATGGACCTCCCAAGGTTTGCCTTCAATACCTACATATACGTGACAAGGCAAGAAAAGCACATGCCCACCACTTGTTATACATGAACAATGTTTTTTTTCAATGAAAAATAATGCAAAGGTTATGTGGAAGATGGAGAGACACCATAAGAGGCGTCCAAAACTCTATAAAACCACAACTTTAGATATCCATAATCATCTTTTGGAGAAGCATTACTATGTTGTTAAGTTTTCATCATAAGTTTGTTTCCCAATTGTATATAGAATCTTTAAGTGATGCTATGTTTCCTATTTATTGTGAGAACATGAGTGGTGTATCTTCCTTTGCCCACTATTGAAGGAGAATTTGATATTGATTAAATGGAAAAGGATAAAGGAGTTTCCCAAGAGATACCTGTTATCGCACAGTTTGTAGGATAGGAGGGCGTAGTTTTTGATGTGTAGGACCATACCCGGCGGACAGGTACCAGAGGAACGGTACACATGGGGAGATGATTAGCTCGGACCTCCATGGGGCTGAAACCCTTTAAACCTCAGCTTGACCCTTTAAACCTTAAGACCTTTCAGAACCCCAGATTACTAGGGACGTCTCCCTTGGGGTTAGCCACCCTGAATAGAAAGAGCTCCCCATCGAGGTGACAGTGGGTGGGGAAGCTCCTGTTACGCCAGTTTGACCCTTGCCTTCAAAGCTACTAGACCTATCCTACAAACTGTGCGATAACAATACCAAATCCACAAAATAGGAGGAATAAAGAGATGCCTCTACATAGGTAACCTTCATTTGTAATTTTCTTTTCCAATTTAATAGAATCTATGCTTCACCCCCATAAATCTCATGTTTTTTTGTGTGCTATTCATGATTTTCTTATTGTGATTTGTATACTAATAAGAAATCCATTTTCAAATTTAGGGCCTTTTACATCCATATTCAAGTTGAAGTTCACAATGCTTCAATTTTCTAGTTTGTAGAGGGAAATTATTTGAAAATAATATTTATTTTTGTTGTAGGGAACAACCACTTTGCAGAGTTGGGGCACACACTTTTGACACACACACACACAAAAAAAAAATCCCAAATAATAGATGGTGACTCCATTGTGACGTAGGAGCATCGTAAGCAGCCAACCAAGCAAGCATAGAGGTAGAAGACAACTGGAAAAGCGCATCATACATTTTGCACATTTTGAAATGTTTTTGAAAAAATAATGAGCAGATATTAATATAGTAGTTAAGGGAAACGTACTTGCATGTTGTAAACAAATCTTAAGCGATTTGCTCTCATCTGTCAATGTAAAAGGCATTTAAGCCCAGTTAATGAAAGTAGGTAGATTCGAATTATGGATTAGACAATTTTAGAAGCGTAGGAGGGAAAATGGATATAGACACCCTTGCCTTTGTATCATGTGGTTGTCATATCATTAGCATAGAGAAGAAGAAGAGAGTTGTAGCAGAAAGTTATATAGAAGAACCCATGTACAGGAGCTTGAGTTAATATATGAAGCTTGGACTCAGATTTCATGGTGTTATGATGCTTACTGTTTACATTTGTTTAATAGTATGCTTACAGTTGTTTTATTCTCTCTGTTATGCATTTGTTATGATGCTATGATGTATGTGTATGATTTCATGTTGAATGTATGAAGTCTGAGAGAAAGAGAATGAGTTTCAATTGTTTCTCTTCCTGAGAGAGTTCCTGCAAGGAGTGCAGTGAAACGTCCGCAAGGTGTGCGTTGACAAGGGTTTTGAGTTTTATCTCAGAAAGCTCAGGAGGGATATCGTTGTTCTCATTTCAGCAGAAGTGCAGGTGAAGTACAGGAGCCGTGCAAGGTGTGCACAGGCTCTTCAAGGCCTTAGAACTTATCAACTAAGGTTGAAAGGGGAGGGACTGTTGTTGCAGAGAGTGCACAGAGTCGAAAGATCAAATACCCAGGAGTCTTTGAAATATTGCCGCAAGGAGTGCGTGCAGGAGTCCTTTTAGAGACTTGAGTTTACAAGTAAAAGCTCAGGAGGGTCGGCGCCTTTGAAGTGTTCAAAGGAAGATAGGAAGAGAAATCATCGTGCAGAAGTTAATTCCCAGAAAGAGAACGCCGATTCAATTTGGGCCAGAGGTTCTTGAGGAAGAAATCGAAAGGTCAGAATTCTCCGTGGAGAACTCATGAAGTTGCGAGGACCGTAGGATCCAATGAAGCTACAGGGTGGTTAGGAGTTGGACGAACCCACCACTCTAATATCAAGAATCAACAAAGATCATCGATCGTGGTCAGTTTGGACTGTTGGATCATTCTTTCAAACTCGGGGTTCGTGAGTACAGAGGGCAAACCAAATCCTTTGGTTCCATGAATTCCTGAGTAGCGAGAAGTAGGAACAACCATTGGATCAGAACAAGTAGGAACAACTGTTGGATTAGAAGATCTTCGCTATATCACGTATCGGGGTTTCAGAGGTTGGGAGGTATTAGTTTTGATTGTAGAAGTCGCGAAGTGCCAAGGGTCGAGGTCTCGAGCGAACACGTGGCTCGTCCATCAAGTGGGGATCACGTGGGTGACAGGTGGACACTCGTCACCTAGGAAGGAGTCAACACCCTGTTGACTTCACGTGCTTCAGGTTCTCGTAAGAAAGGAGCACAAAGGCTCAACAAATTAATTCGCGAAGTTGCCAGTTGCGAGAAGCACTGAAGGAGTCAAACCTTCTCTGACTTTCACGTCTCAGAGTTTCGTAAAAGAAGGGCCCGAAGGTTCAACCCTTCAACTCGTGAACTTGCGAGTTGTGAGTGAGGCTAGTGTTTAGCCCTAACTGGCGGTTACGCATGGAGGGCGCTAACAAGGAAGAGCCATATCCCATCCCATCTTGGGTATCGACGTTTGGTGAAGAAAAGTCGAGGGTCTTCGACCCGCGAACATGCGAGTTGCGAAAGGGGCTTGTGCAAGGTTCAGGTCATGGTTTTATGGAAGTGTAAAGCTCGTGTTTGGTGTTAAGTTTCTCAGGGTGAGTTTTCACAAGGACCTGTGGATCGGATTTGTTAAAGGTTTTAGTAGGGAACCAAAGAAGCTGCTTCGGCTTAAGGAGAATTTAGAACGATCTTGAGCAGATCTTGGTCCGAGGGTTTGGGGTCTACGTCAGTTGTGGTATCAGAGCCCAGAAAAAGTTCTTTTCTTTCTGTAGTAGATAAAAGAGGAACATTTCACAGTCATTCCACCAAGAAGAAGAGACAGACCAATACCAATGTCTGATCCAGCAGTGGAGAGAAATGCGCGAACTATGTGCCAGGCTTGATGCCATGGAGACAGCACAGAGGTGCACAGTCGACGTTGGGGATACCAATGAAGCTGAAAGTGAAAATGAAGCTGGACACAAAGGAGAAGAAGTTGCAGTTGAAGATGCTGCGGATGAACGCCTATTCAGGGTTGTTGCAAGGATAGGTTCTAGAGCGAAAATGGGCATTCCAGTGTATGAGGGAAACTTGGATGTTGAAGAGCTTCTAGACTGGATTGAGCTCTGGATAAATACTTCGACTATGAGGATGTCGAGGAAGACAAGAAGGTCAAACATGTTGTTACTAGACTTAAAGGGCATGCAACATTATGGTGGGATGAACTGCAGGCTGACATATGCTGCAAAGGAAAGAAGAAAATCAAGAGCTGGGATAGAATGGTTGCAAATATGAAAGCCAAATTTATACCCAAGGATGATCAAATCACTCTGTTTCGGAAGATGCAGAATTTGAGACAGAAGTTGATGTCAGTGAAGGAATACACTGAAGAATTCTACAGGATAAACATCAGAGCAGGTCATCGGGAAAGCGATGATGAAAAAGTTGCCAGGTACATGAATGGTCTGCGATATGACATTCAAGATGAGATGAGCATGATGACCATCCAAAATGTGGAAGATGCTTATCAAATAGCTCTGAAAGATGAAGAGACACTGATCCGAAAGAAAAATCAAAGAGGCTTAGGTAGAAGTCAAGCCAGAGGCAAAACAATTGCTCAAGATAGAACTTAGAAACCTAAAGAAGAGGGGAAGAAACCTCAAACTCAACCTGAGAGGTGAGGAAGCTCATAGGGAAGGCATTATGCTGATAGAAATGCTTTTCCTCAAGCCAGAGGCAGAGAAAGAGGTAGAGGAGGTGAAGTGAAATTCTTTGTCTGTGGAAAAATTCGACATAAATCCTATGAGTATCCAGATAAGAAGAAAGATGGTGGTGAAACTCACATTTCCGAAGCTCAAGGATGGAATGTTGAGGTAGAAGACGCTAAGGGCGGAAGATCCTTAATGATGAGGAAAGTTCTCTTGAAGCCAGAGAAAGAGGCAGAGAACCCAACCCAAAGAAACAATATGTTTTAGACTGCTTGCAAAACCAAAGACAGAGTATGTAAGGTCATACTGGACAACGATAGCACAGACAATATCGTATCTATAGAGATGGTAGAAAAGATGGAGCTGGAGACTATTGCACATCCAAACCCATACAGAGTTTTGTGGCTACAAAAAGGACATCAGGTAAATGTCACTAAACAATGTTTAGTTGAATTTAAGATAGGAGGATATAAGGATAAAGTATTATGTGATGTCATTCCCATGGATGTTTGTCATCTATTGCTGGGTAGACCATGGCAATATGACAGGAATGTGGTTCAAGATGGGAGAAAGAACACATACACCCTAGAGAAGAATGGGAGGACGCACATGTTGCTGTCGATTAAGAACCGAGAAGTGAAAATAGAGGTGAGCAACACTGTACTTCTCATGAATTGGAAATAACTCCTTAAGGAGGTTAAGAAGAAGGAAGACACACAATTTCTTGTGGTCAGGAAGCCTAAAATTGTTTTGACTAGTACAAGGATAGATGATTTACCAGAAGAAATCCAGAAGTTGCTGGAAGAGTTTGCTGATATAGTAGTGGATGAACTACCTTGCTCATTGCCACCAATCAAAAGTATAAGCCATCACATCGATCTCATACCTGGATCCATTTTACCAAACAAAGTTGCGTACAGATTGACACCGCAGGAAAATGAAGAAGTTAAGAGACAAGTCCAGGACTTAATGGACAAAGGATTAATTCGAGAGAGCTTGATTCCATGTGTTGTTTCGACAGTGCTCAGCCCAAAGAAAGATGGAGGCTAGAGAATGTGTACCGACTCAAGGGAAATCAATAAGATTACCATCAAATACAGATTTCCATGACCAAGGATGGATGACTTGATGGATTTCTTGAGTGGAGCAAAGTTTTTTTCAAAGATTGATTTGAAAAGCGGATATCATCAAATTCAAATGAGAGAAGGTGATGAATGGAAGACAACATTCAAGACGAATGAGGGGTTGTATGAATGGATTGTCATGCCATTTGGCTTAATGAATGCGCCCAGTACTTTCATGAGATTGATGAACGAAGTCCTGAAGGATTTCATTGGGAAATTAGTCATCGTATATCTTGATGATATATTAATTTTCAGCAAGACAAAAGCAGAACACTTAAATCATTTAGCTGTAGTGATGAGGAGATTACAGCAAGAGAAATTGTTGATCAATGTGAAGAAATCACCATTTATGAGGATAGAACTCATTTATTTGGGTTTTGTTATCTCTGCAAATGACTTGAAGATGGATCCAGAAAAGGTAGATGCAATTAAGAATTGGTCATCGCCAAAAAATAGGTTTGAAGTTCGAAGCTTCCATGGTTTGGCTAGTTTCTACAAGTAATTCATTCAAAATTTTAGTGGAATTAGCACACCAATGATGGATACGTTGAAGAAAAGACATAAATATTTTCACTGGACAGAAGAAGCAGAGAAGAGCTTCAATCTGTTGAAGAAGAAGATCATTGAGCAACCAATTATGGTTTTTCCATATTTTAGCAAGACATTCCAGGTCAGGTGTGACACGAGTGGGTTTGCAATTGGAGCGGTCTTGAGCCAAGATGACAGGTCGATCGCATACTTTAGTGAAAAACTGAATGAAGTGAAGATTAAGTACTCAACACATGACAAAGAATTATATGCAGTCATACAAGCGCTGAAGAAATGGAGACATTATTTGGTTCCTAAAGAGTTTGTTTTGTACAACGATAATCATGCTTTACAATTCATGACTCAACAGAAGAAGTTGAATCAAAAAAATGCTAAATGGGTTGAATTCATGCAGAATTTTACTTTTGTAATTAAGCATATTTTTGAAACTGCTAACAAAGTTGTTGATGCTTTGAGCAGGAAATCTTTTCTTATGCAGGAATTCAGAGTCAAGACTTTAGGTTTTGATAACCTCAAAGAAATGTATAGGGATGATCTAGATTTTATGGAGGCATATGAGGCATCTGAGAATCCAATTCTCAGGGACAGAAGCCAATGAACCGATTATATGATCCAGGACAGATTATTATTCAAGGGCAATCAACTATGTATTCCAAAATGCTCCATGAGGGAGAATCTGCTAAAGGAAAAACACAGTGGAGGATTGGTCGGACACTTCAGTCATGATAAGACGTTCTCAAAGTTGAATGGCTCATATTTTTGGCCAAGAATGAGGACAGATGTTAAGAAATTTGTGGAAAGATGCAGGATTTGTTAGCACACAAAAGGAAAAAGATAGAACATGAGGTTATATCAGCCATTACCCATACCAGAAAGGCCGTGGGATGCAGTGAGCATGGATTTCATATTGGGACTGCCAAGGACACAAAGAGGATATGATTCAATCTTTGTGGTAGTCGACAGATTTTCTAAGATGGCACATTCCATACCATGCCAAAAAACCAGTGACACAACTCATATTGCAAACCCGTTTTTCAAGGAAGTCGTCAGACTTCACGGCTTTCCAAGGAGTATCATTTTTTATCAGGATACCAAGTTCGTTGGACATTTCTGGAGGACCTTATGGAAGAAGTTGGGGACAAGTTTTTCTTTTATCTCAGCATATCATCCTCAAATGGATGGGCAGACAGAGGTCGTGAATAGAAACTTGGGAGATTTGTTGAGGAGCTTAGTGACTGAACACCACAGTCAATGGGATCACATTCTGCCACAGAAGAAATTTGCTTATAATGATTCGCTTAATAGAAGCACATGAAAGAGTCCATTCAATATTGTATATGGAATGCAACCAAGGGGAGTTTATGAGTTGAAATATACAAAAAAATCTGAATTCAGAAGTGCTAGTGTAGAGGACTTTGCAGAAGCAATGAAGGAGCTTCACAACTGAATTAAGGAGTGATTGCAGAGTTCAAGTCAAGAATACAAGCGCAGAGCATATCGACACAGGCGAGAACTTCAATTTGAAGTTGGTGATCTGATTCTTGCACATCTGAGGAAGGAGAGGTTCCCAAGGGAAACGTATAACAAACTAAAGATGAAAAATATTGGACCGTGCAAAGTCACAAGGAAATTTGGGGCAAACACGTATGAGATTGAATTACCCGATGGGGTCGGAATTTCACCGATCTTCAATGTTGTGGATTTGTACCCTTATAGATATGAGGAAGCAGGAGCAGAAGATGAACAGAAAGTGGTTCAATGGACCAAAAAAATTCCTATAGCTGAAAATCCACAGATGGAAAGCATAATTGACAAGAGGATTAGCAAGAAGACCAGGAGGAAAGAGTATTTTGAATACTGGGTCAAATGGAAGGGACATCCAGTTGAAGATGCTAGTTGGGAAGATGAAGAAGAAATTCATAAGCATGGATAGACCATGCAAGAGCTCATGAACATGAGTTCATGAAAATTTTCAAGCGAGGGAGTATGATGCAGGAGCATCGTAAGCAGACAGCCAAGCAAGCATAGAGGCAGAAGACAACTGGAAAAGCGCATCATACATTTTTCACATTTTGAAATGTTTTTGAAAAATTAATGAGTAGATATTAACATACTAGTTAAGGGAAACATACTTGCATGTTGTAAACAGATCTTGAGCGATTTTCTCTCATCTGTCAATGTAAAAGGAATTTAAGCCTAGTTAATGAAAGTAGGTAGATTTGAATTATGGATTAGACAGTTTTAGAAGTGTAGGAGGGAAAACATATATAGACACCCTTGGCTTTGTATCATGTGGTTGTTATATCATTAGCATAGAGAAGAAGAAGAGAGTTGTAGCAGAAATTTATATAGAAGAACCCATGTACAAAAGCTTGAGTTAATATATGAAGCTTTGACTCAGATTTCATGGTATTATGATGCTTACTGTTTACATTTGTTGAATAGTATGATTATAGTTGTTTTATTCTCTCTGTTATGCATTTGTTATGATGCTATGCCATATGTGTATGATTTCATGTTGAATGTATGAAGTCTGAGAGAAAGAGAATGAGTTTCAATTGTTTCTCTTCCTGAGAGAGTTCCTACAAGGAGTGCAATGAAACGTCCACAAGGTGTGCGTTGACAAGGGTTCTGAGTTTTATCTCAGAAAGCTCAGGAGAGATACCATTGTTCTCATTCCAGCAGAAGTGAAGGTGAAGCACAAGAGTCGTGCAAGGTGTGTGCAGGCTAGTCGAGGCCTTAGAACTTATCAACTAAGGTTGAAAGGGGAGGGACTGCTATTGCAGAGAGTGCACAGAGTTGAAAGATCAAATACCCAGGAGTCTTTGAAAGATTGCTGCAAAGAGTGCGTGCAGGAGTTCTTTTAGAGACTCGAGTTTACAAGTAAAATCTCAAGAGGGTCGGCGCCTTTGAAGTGTTCAAAGGAAGATAGGAAGCGAAATCATCGCACAGAAGTTAATTCCCAGAAAGAGAACGTCGAGTCAATTTGGGCCAGAAGTTCTTGAGGAAGAAATCGAATGGTTAGAATTCTCCGTGGAGAACTCACGAAGTTGTGAGGACCGTAGGATCTAGTGAAGCTGTAGGGTGGTTAGGATTTGGACGAACCCACCACTCTAGTATCAAGAATCAATGAAGATCATCGATCGTGGTCAGTTTGGACTGTTGAATCATTCTTTCAAACTCGGGGTTCGTGAGTTCGGAGGGCAAACCAAATCCTTTGGTTGCACGAATTCCTAAGTAGCGAGAAGTAGGAACAACCGTTGGATCATAACAAGTAGGAACAACCGTTGGATCAAAATCTCTTCACTATATCACGTATCAGGGTTTTGGAGGTTGGGAGGAATCAGTTTTGACTATAGAAGTCGTGAAGTGCTTAGGGCCGAGGTCTCGAGCGAACATGTGGCACATCCATCAAGTGGGTATCACGTGGTGACAGGTGGACACTCGTCGCTTGGGAAGGAGTCAACACCCTGTTGACTTCTCGTGCTTCGGGTTCTCATAAGAAAGGAGAACAAAGGCTAAAAAAATCAATTCGCGAAGTTGCAAGTTGCGAGAAGCATTGAAGGATTCAAACCTTCTCTGAATTTCGCATCTCGGAGTTTCATAAAAGAAGGGCCCGGAGGTTCAACCCTTCAACTCACGAACTTGCGTGTTGCGAGTGAGGCTAGTGTTTAGCCCTAGCCGGCAGTTACACGTGGAGGGCGCTAACAAGGAAGAGACATATCCCATCACATCTCGGGTATCAGCATTTGGTGAAGAAAAGTCGAGGGTCTTCGACCCCCGAACAAGTGAGTTGCGAAAGGCGCTTGTGCAACGACCAGGTCATGATAGTATGGAAGTGTGAAGCTCATGCTTGGTGTTAAGTTGCTCAGGGCGAGTTTTCACAAGGACCCGTGGATCGGATTTGTTAAAGGTTTCAGCAGGGAACCAAAGAAGCCGCTTCGGCTTAAGGAGAATTTAGAATGATCCTGAGCGGTTCTCGGCCCGAGGGTTTGGGGTCTACGTCACATTGGGTTTCACTTTTATTAGGCACTGAGCATTGCAAATTTAAACTTTCAAGTTGTTGGTAGTTGATAATACTTATCCATTGATAATCAACTACCCATAGAGTTCCCAATCCTTCGAAGACATCTACCCAATTTCCAAGTTAAAATCATTGAGACAAGGGGGAACCCCTTCCACTTCTGGTAACCCATCATATATTAAAGATAGAAGTATGAATCCTTATGGTTATGGTGTATTTATCTATGAATCTATTAAATTTATACCTGCACATCTTCCTTCCTCCACTACTTGGGCCAAATTAGGGTTATCTTTAAGAACATCATTTTTCATCAATGTTCAGCAGATTAAGGATCCTCCTCATATGCTTTGTCATTATTTTCTTTGGCTTGGATTAGAGATTGAAAATTCACCTTCACCCTTCACGGTAAGACAACCTCTTCCTCCCCTAAAAAATGTACATTGGAGTTTTTGACCATGACCAACTTCCATAATGATGAAGAACTCTTCAATGCCATAAATTCCTTAAATATTCCTTGAGCTAATCTCCACTTTGATCGTCCTATCGACTAACTTACTCAACCCAACTACTCCACTTGCATTCCCCTAGACTCCATCTTAGTGATCGTAATTCATACATATCCTTGTTACCAACACCACCTAATACACTTGTAGAGGATACGTTGGAATCCCCTTTCTATTAGAGACTGCTGATTTATTGTTGACGAGCGAAAATGACCGTCCGTCAACTGGGAGAGTGGAACCGGTCCGGGGTTGTCTAAATAACCCAAGACGTTTGGAATGGACCACCCTGACAAGTTTAACGGCTTCGTTGGCCGCTCTAAGGTCTCCTAAGAAAACCAAAGAGAGAATTGATTTGAGCTAAGTAATCTAACTAAACTAATAAACAAATTAAATTATAACTAAATACAAGAAACTAACTAAAAGAAAGGAAACTAGAAACTAATAAAACAGAGAAAAGGAACTAATATACTAATCTAATTAAAATAAACTACTACATAAACTAAAACTAAGTACAACTACTCTAACTATTATATATGAACTACTAATTACTCTTAAATCAACTATCTAATTTTCAGCTGCAAAATCACTTATTCACAAATATACATTATAAACAACCTACTGATTTGATTAAAACCTGCAAAACTCAATTGATCACTGCCCTAAGACATCAAGGTATATTTTTTTATTTTTGTATTTTATGAAGAAGAAATAAACTACTGAAATTAAACAATCTAATATATTTTACTGAAATAAAACAATCTAATATAAATCTAATTACAATTATATCTAAATTAAACTATTCAATGAAAAC
>SNQJ01S0115452.1:0-18374 GCA_010110895.2 Picea sitchensis
GGAGCGAGGGCGTGAGGGGGGGGGCGCTCCCCCGCAGCCTAGGGTACAGAAGTTGGATACTTATTTCCAACTCAACCCCATGGCAGAGTCAAAGGCCATCAAATACACCACTTTGCACTTGGATGGAGAAGCTCACGAGTGGTGGCACCATGGGTTGGTCACATTAAGACATGCAAGTATTACATCCTAATTGGATTTTACTCAGAGGCTTATGGATCGATTTGACTGGAGAGAACCCGAGCTGCACTTCAGGGAGTTAGCACAGCTCAGGCAGAGTGGGACGGCAGATGCTTACATATCAAAGTTTCAGAGAGTGGCAGTTACGGTGACAAATGTATCTGAGAGCAGATTGATCATCTTTTTTACTGAAGGACTATCTGAACCTTTGGGGAGGTGGGTGAAGGCCTTCAAACCAAGATCTTTGCAGGATGCCATCACTAGGACAAGGGACATGGAGCACGTAGTCCCTAAGAGCAAATTTCCTCCTAAAACTTTCATCCCTCAAAAAAACAAAGAAAAGAAGCCCTTCCAGAAGGAGTGGACCGGGAAAGATAGGTTGGATGATGATGACAGGATGAAGCTAAGGAGAAAGAAATTATGTTTCAGCTGCAAGGAACCTTGGCAACTTGGTCACAGGTCTATGGGCAAAGGAAAGGTGCACTACATAGAGGTACTTTCAGATAGCGATGGAGAGGAGACAAGGCAGGCACAAGAGAGTGAGCACGATAGTCCAATTGATGAACATCCATATGAGGAGGTCAAGAGTGGGGCTATTGCCACTCTGTCAGGTGTTCCTAAATTTGTCACAATGCTAATTGATGGTGGGTCAACCCACAATTTTATTGACTCAACCTTGGTGGCTAGGAGAGGTATTCCTACAGTTGACTTTGAGGGGTTTGATGTAGTGGTGGCTGGTGGGCACAGAATGCCATGCACAAAGAAGATTCCACAGTTGAAAGTAGCATTGGGTAATTACACAGTGACCGATGACTTCTTTGTAGTCGAGGTGCAAGATGCTAACATCATTCTCGGTGTTCAATGGCTTGTTTCCTTAGGGAAACATTCAGTTGATTATAAAACTATGGTCTTATATGTTAGAGTTCATGGTAGCAGATGGGAGGAATGTGGTTTTGAGGGGCATGGCTAATGATGCCCCTAGGATTGTCTCAACCAAGCTGATGTTGGGAACCTTCAACCATGGAGATGTAGCTTAAGAAACAGAGTGCTTGATCACTTCTCAGAAACCCTTAGATAGCAACCAACAGTATCAGGTAGACATTCAAACTTTGTTGGGGAAACATGAACGAGTATTTGGGGAGATTCCACTAGGGAGACCTCCAGACAGGGGATTTGAGTCTCCATTGAGCTAGAAGAGGGGGCCAAACCTGTGATTACCACCCCATACAGGCACCCAAAGAAGTTTAAGGATGAGATAGAAAAGGCTATTAAGGTGTTGTTGGAGATGGGGCATATCAGGCCTAGTTCTATCCCATTCGCTTCATCAGTGGTTTTGGTCAAGAAGAAGGATGGCACAATGAGGATGTGCATTGATTATCAGGCCTTGAACAAGTAGACAATAAAGAACAGGTACCCCATTCCCAGGATCAATGAGTTACTAGATGAGTTGCATGGGGTCGTGTACTTTTCGAAGATTGATCTTCGATCAGGCTAGCATCATATTAGGGTCAGTGAGTGGGATGTTCACAAAACCACTTTCAGGTGCCACTATGGGCATTACGAGTTTTTGGACATGCCATTTTTGTTGACCAACGTTCCTGCCACTTTCCAGTCATGCATGAACCATATCATCAACAAACATTTGAGGAAGTTTTTTTTGGTGTTCTTTGATGACTTACTTATTTACAGCAGGACATGGGAGGACCACCTGAGGCATTTGGATGAGATTTTGAGTATTATGAGAGAGCAGTCATTGTACGCCAATGCGTTCAAGTGTGAATTTGGCATGACGGAGATTCTATACTTGGGCCTTGTGATCAGTGTGCAAGGGGTACAGGTACACCAGGAGAAGATCGAGGCCATATTGGATTGGCCCACACCTAGGTCTCTCACAGAGTTACGTGGGTTCTTTGGGATATGTAACTACTACATGAGGTTTGTTAAGGGATTTTCACAGTTGTGTACAACACTGACAGACCTTACGAAGAAAGGAGCATTCAGGTGGACAGAGGAGTCACAGTAGGCATTTGACAGGCTCAAGGAGGTAATGAGCACTTGCCCAGTTTTAGCACTTCCCGATTTTACTCAACACTTTGTACTTGAGTGTGATGCATCTTTGTACTTGCGTGTGAGGGTATTGGGGCAATTTTGGTGCAAAATAAACACTCGATAGCGTTTGAGACTAGAAAGATCAAGGACACAGAGCGACTCTACTCCATTAATGACAAAGAGATGCTCGCCATCATGCATGCATTGGCGAAATTTAGACAGTACTTGGTCGGTGGTCGATTTGTGGTTAAGACTGACCACAATAATTTGAGGTACTTCCTAGAGCAGAAGGATTTGAATGAAAGACAACAAAAATGGGTCAGCAAGATACAGGGATATGATTTTGATATTGAGTATGTGAAGGGAAAGAAGAAGGTCGTTGTCGATGCCCTTTCGAGGAGACCAGCAGCATGTTCCCTCGTGAAGATTTCAGCTGATTGGAAATCTCATCTTTCAGTGGAATATTCCAAGAATATGTTTGCATGTGAGTTGATGGATAGACTCATACAAGATGACAGGTATCGGGTAGTGGACGATACTATTTTCTACAAAGACAGGATAAATATCCTGTACCTAAGTCCACACTCAAGAAAAGGATCTTGAGGGCTTCATATGACACACCATTGGCAAGGCACCCAAGGTATTTCAAAACCTACAGACAGGTATGGGAGAGGTTCTCATAGAAGGGCCTCACGGACAATGTGTTCTGATATGTGAGAGAGTGCATAACTTGTCAGCAAAACAAGTTGGAGCATACGCACCCGGCAGGATTATTACAACCTCTACCCATTCCAGAGCAGAAATGGGAGAGTGTGTCAATGGACTTTATCGCAGGTTTACCGAGGGTACAAGGCAAAGATTGTATATATGTAGTGGTCGATCGGTTGACCAAGTTTTCACACTTCTTTGCTATCTCATCAAAGTACAAGAAAGCACAGGTGGCAGAGTTGTTTTTTAGGGAGGTATTTCGACTTCAAGTGTTGTCCAGGTACAATGTTAGTGACATGGACAGTAGATTTCTGAGCGCTTTTTGGCGAGAGTTATTCAGGTTGGTAGGCATAGAATTGACTCCTAGCACCAATTATCACCCTCAGACGGATGGTCAGACAAACATTGTGAATAAATGGATTGAGGGATATTTGCGCAACTATGTGTCAAGACAGGAGAGGAAATGGATTAAGTGGTTTCATCTGGGGGAGTACTGCTACAACACCACCTATCACATGTCCATTGGTATGACTCCATTCAAGGCTTTGTACAATCACAATGCACCTTCATTTGTAGATTTGGTATTTGGGGATACCAAGGCTCCCAAAGCCAAGGATTAGATTCAGGAGAATCAAGACATCCTTAAGTCCCTTAAGGATAATTTGTAGACAGCTTAGAATCAGTAGAAGACATGCAAATAGGAACAAGGTTGAGCGCAGTTTTGAGGTTGGAGACTTGGTATTTCTGAGTTTGCAACCATATAGACAGTCTTAGTTGAAGAAGAGCAATGCAGAAAAATTAAGGCCCCGGTTTTATGGTCCATACAGGGTAGTGAGAAGAGTTGGGGAAGTGGCCTATGAGCTTGAGCTTCCAGAAGGGAGCACGATCCATAACATTTTTCATGTTCCGTGCATCAAAAAGGCAATAGGACAGCAAGTGACCACTTCTGCAGAGTTTCACCCGTTGGATGAGCAGAGGCAGTGGGTTCTAATTCCAAAGAAGATTTTGGAGGTCAAGGAGAGGAGATTGAGGAGCAGAGTTATCAGAGAGTTCTTGATCAGGTGGAAAGACCTGCCAATAGAGGATACCACTTGGGAGGGAGATCGGATTTTGAAACATCCCAACTTGCAGTTGCTTGGGGACAAGCAATCTTGGGAAGGGAGGACTGTAATGTCCCCTTCTAAATGATCGCCCAAGGAAGACGACTTAGTGGTCTATTTGATTCTCGTAGACCATAGTTGATAAAAAGAAAAGGGAATTAATAATTATTTGATGTCATTAAAGAAAATGAAACATTATAAAATGACATTAAGTAATTAAAAAGGCGATTGGGGGAAAATAAAGTAAATAATTATAAAGTCACTTTATTAAAAAGTTAAAAAGGTCACAAAAAGGTGAAAATGGAAAAAGAAGGGTGAGAAGAATAAAAAAGAGATGAGGGTTCATTTCTCTCATTACGTTGATCATATTTTCTAATTACATTGGAGAGAGCTCTTGTGGCTTGACGGCTAGGGTTTTGCAGCAAAACCCTTCTGCATAGTTGGTTTTGGTGGTGAAAGATTCCACCCTAGCCAACCTAAAGGGAGAATCACACAGGTTCTTCATTGCATTCATTTTGTTGAAGGTATTTTACAGAATTTGCAGAGTTTTGTGGGATAAAGAAGATCATTCCATCATTTGCAGCAGAGTATGGAATGAAGGGGGGTGCACCTTTGATAAGGAGGCACATTGGAAGAGAGAGAGGCGAATTTTTTTATCCAAGTCAATTTCTTCAAGTGTGGACGTCATGCCACTAAGGTTGGGGGAGAATTGTTTAAGTTGGGGTTGATTTTCTCTTAGTAAGGGAGCGCCATTCTTGCTGGAAACTGCATTTGTGTGAGGAAGGGTGCATTGGACAGAGTAGAGCCCATTACATCTGAAAGAAGGGGCGCATTTTCATTGTTTGAAGGTTGTGGGAGTGTTAAGGGAGGGCACACCTTGCTACAGCAACAAGTGTGGGAATTATGGAAGGTGTTAGAGTCATTCTTCAGCAGTAACTTACAACAATCTACAGCAGCACTATGTATTCTCCAAGATCTGAATTAAGGTCAGAAGATTAATAAAATAGATTGCTTATTGGGTGAAATTACTGTTGGTATCTTTATTTTATATTCCTCTTGTTATGGAAAACTGTTTGCATTTTATTTCCCATTTGGCATTCAAATACCTTGCTGTACACAAAGAAACATATAAAAACTCATATCAGCAAATACTCAGAAATATAACAACACAGTTAAGGCAGCAAGGGAATGGTATTATGTTCACAAAATGTTTGATTAAAGGCTCTGTTGACCACCTATTTCAACTAGGCGGTCAACTCCATGTACCATGAAGATATGCACCAGATGGCGCTACCATGTTCAAGACCTATTGGTTCTACAAGGCAGTTTTGGCCTTCAGCACGTGTTTTTGTAATTGGAATTTTTGCTCCCCTGCATGGGATAATAATGTAATGGGTCTGCATGGATCATAGTTTAGGTTAGTTGCCTAGGACTTCATCATTAGAGGAGTTTCTTTCAGCGAGTGTTTTTTTTTCCTCAGGTTATTAATTTGGCCTAACCAGCCTTATTAATTTCCTTTGAGTTTTTCACTCCCACAATAATTCTCCAAAGTGGTGAAAGGCGTTCTAATGGTAGAGCCCTATGGCAGCTAGTGTCTAGGAATATTGTAAATGACCATGCTAGACATCTCCTAGAGTCTTGCGGAATTCCGTCGAGTCTAGATAGTTTTTTTTAATTTTTTAAAATTACCTAGTTAATGGTAATTTTAATTAATTTTTGAAAAAATTTGTAAAAACTAAGTCCTTGGGATTTTGATAGGGGTATTTGTGCTCAAAAGAAATGGAATGAGACCCCCGACACCCTTGGACCAAGTTTCATCTCAATTGGACAGGTTTTGCTAGGTGTTTGTCCATGAGGAGTCAAAGTCGGTCTAAGACAACAATTTAATTGTTGGAATTGACAAAGTCAAAATTGTCAATTTTTTGTAATATGAGCAAATTGATTAGAGAAAGAGTGGGAGAACTTACCCAAACCTATTCCTAAGCTATCCTAACCCCTTTCCTAACCTTATTTCACCCCTTTACCTAGCCATCACTTCAAAACGTCCATCTCCCTAAGAAAAGTGCGCACCCCTTGAGGAGAAAGTCAAGCTAAGTGAAAAATTAAAAGAAGAAACTTGTTTTTTCCCTAAGTTCTACCCCAAAAGTCTAATTTGTTGTTCGACAAAGTCAAAAAGGTGCCACCTCA
Organism: Picea sitchensis; assembly: GCA_010110895.2. Taxonomy (NCBI): domain Eukaryota; kingdom Viridiplantae; phylum Streptophyta; class Pinopsida; order Pinales; family Pinaceae; genus Picea; species Picea sitchensis. The sequence continues at coordinate 6,222 of SNQJ01S0115452.1, forward strand.
CCTCTCATCCATTACCAAAACCCTAATTCACCTCCTAAATCATAAAAGTGTGCCCCCCTCTTGAGATGCTCAATAATGCTTAGAGAATGACACTTGGAGAGCATCCAGGAGGGGTCTCTCTTGGCTCCCAAATGTAAATAAAGGCCTCCCCTCCCTCATTTCATCATCTATTATCTTGCAAAGTTACTCTACCCAAATCTCTCCTCTCCTCTCCTCTCTCCCACTCTTCTCTCTCATTCTCTCTTGCTTTCTCATTCTTTTCTCAAGCTTGTGGCAAGTATTTGCTCAAGCTTGCCTTCTAATAAAGAAATCTTTGGAGGAAATATTGGCATTGGGAGTCTTCTTGATGTCTTGGATCTACATTGGAGGTAACTTGTATTTGGTTTTGTTGAGTTTTGCTTATAGATTTAGTGTAGGGTGTCCAAGCAAAGTATTTTGCTTGGATAGATCTATTGTAGTATTGCCATAGATCTTATGTGTAGTAGTTTCCTAGTTTTAGCAAAGTATTTTGTTAATATCATTGGATCTACTCACCGTCTTTGCTTATCTTGTAGCTTGTTCTCTCATACTTGCAGGTTACTAAGGGTTGAGAAGGAATAATTTCAAATCGGGAAATTATCTTTTCACCCACTTATTTTCCTCTTAAAAAATTTTGTTCTTGTCCTTCTATTTCCTCTAGCACTTTCGGTAAATTTTTTGCTCTTGACTAACTCTCTTTCAACATATTATATGATGTCCTAAAGGTTAAAAATTTATGATTTTCACTAACATAAATTTTTTGAAGAATTTTGGTGTTTTGTAGCATTTCGAACAAGCCTTAGCTTGTTGATTTTCTGCAGGTTTTCACCAAAAACAGGGAGGAACAGCCCATTTGGGGCCATCTAAAGTCAAGCAAACAACTCCCAATTTGGGGTAACAAATACCCACTCTTCTCTCTCTGTAATTCTCATTGTAAGCAAGCTTAAGGGAGTCCCAAAGGCTTGCATTTCTCAAGCAAATTTAATTTTCTGCATTTCATTTTAATTATTGTCCTACACCTTGGGGAGAGTTTGTCAAAGCCAACCAACCAAAATTGTAAGGCTAGGAACTTAGATTTATTTTCAGCATTTATTTTTCCATTGTTTGCCCCACTTGTCATTAGGACAAGGTTGTGTGGCTAAGATTTCATTTCCAAGTTTTCATTTCAAGCATTTTATTTTTATTCACCCACTTGTGCACAAAACCGGAAGGCAATGTCCTCCACCTTGTGCACTGGTTGAGGTTTGTTAAAATTAGGGTAAAGATGCAGAACAGTAGTATCTTTTTATTTTCAGTGAATAAAACAACTAGATCTAAGGATCAACAAACTTAAAACACTTTAACTAGTATTCAGATCTAGGAGATCTAAAGAGAGACAGTAATAAACTCAGTAAAGATTAGATCTGAAGATCAGAAACAAAACTCAGATCTATTGTTCAATAAACAAGAACTCTACTAATTGTACAGTGAACAGATCAGAATAAGATAAACCATAAAACGGATCTGTAAAGTTGTATACAAAACATTACACAGATCTGATCATAAACAGTAAACCAATTATAGAGGTAAATGTATATTCAATGTGTAGCTTCAAATCTAATAGTTGATGCACAAATCTAAATAGATCAAATAGTACTGAAGTCAAAATAAGATCCAGATCTGGAGATGATGAGTAGGCAGCTTACCTGGTACAGCAACCTTACCTCTGAAGAAGGTACAGTAACCACAAGAGATGTAGAACCATTTGTATTATGCTCAGACAAGGTTCAATTCATAGATCCATTATGTAGATTGGATCTCTTACCAATAGATGAAGGATCTTTCTTTCCACCACAGGGATAAGGTCACAAAGACTTCTCACAATAAAAACCCTCACATGAAATAGTTGTGTAAAACCCTTACATAGGAAGGTCAAAATCAAAGACAAAAGTCACAGTGCCCCACAGCAACAATTTGGAGAGGCTTAACCTTACACAACAGTGAACAAGGAAGGGTTGCACAATTAAAACCCCACACAGCATAAAAGAAAAGGGGTCGCACCCTGTTAGCCCTCCCACAACAGAAAAGGAGAGATGTCGCACCACTAACAACCCTCAAAGGAAGCCGCTGCCACTACTCAAACCCTGCAACAGCAAACAGAGAATACGCCGCAGCAAGGAGGGACTTCACCTACAAAAGGAGGCCGCAGCAAGTCTTAGACAAGGCTACAACAGCAGAGGAGGGCCACACCAAATCTCAGACAGGACACACAGCAAAATGGGGCTGACCGCAGCAATAAGGCACTCATCAGTAGACCAGCTCCAACAGAAATAGACAAGGCCGCAGCAAGGAAACAAGGAGGGGCCGCTACTTCAATACAAAGGAGCCGCAGCTTAAAGAGGATCCGCTTCACACTTGGAGGCTAGTGATACAAAAGGTGAGTGATATGAGAGGGGAGGTTATATTTTATAGTTTGGGTTAGGGCGAAGTTAGATTAAAAATATTATCAAAATATCATGTTTAAATTAGGTAATTTAAACATGATATAATTTAAATCTAATTTACCCTTAAAACATAAAAACCCCAAACCAGCACAAGTAAAGGTAAGGGAGGGTTAGCAAGGTGGCAATACTCATTCCTAGACCAAGAATCCCAGTCGTATACTGGGGGCCCTAACAAGGGTCTTTTTCCATGGCACTGACTGTTTGGTCTCAGACCAAGTACCCCAAGAGTGCACTAGGGGCCCTAGATCTCGTCTAGGGTCTTAGCCATCCTCCAGGAGAATGGCTCTTGTAGCTGCATATAAATTTAACACTCCCTCTCAGCAAGAGAGGCATTCTCGACTACACCAAGCTTGTCACGAAAGCATACAAACTTTGTCAAAGACAATGGCTTGGTGAAAATGTCTGCTGTCTGTTCTGCTGTCGGAACATACTTAATGCTAAGAACGTTCTTCTGAACCATGTCCCGGACATAATGATATCTCATCTCAATGTGTTTCGATCTATCATGAAACACATGGTTCTCAGTGAGCTTTATACAGCTCTGATTGTCACAGTGGATGACTGTGCGTTCAATCTCTGAACTGAACAAGTCTGAAAGTAGCTTCCTGAGCCACACTGCTTCTCTGCCAGCAGCACTAGCAGCAATGTATTCTGCCTCTGCAATGCTTTGGGCTACGGAGCCCTGTTTTCTGCTGGACCAGGAAATCATAGTTGAACCCAAACTGAAGCAATATCCAGAAGTACTCTTCCGGTCCACTGCATTGCCCATCCAATCTGAATCTGTAAAGCCATGGAGCAGCACACCTCCACTGGATGTGTATCTGAGACCATAAGCTATAGTCCCCCGAACATATCTCAGGATATGTTTTACTGCAACCATATGTATATGTTTAGGTTCACACATGAACTGGCTAAGAGCATTTACAGCATAACAGATGTCAAGTCTCGTATGTACGAGATACATCAAGGATCCAATGATCTGTCGATATAGGGTGGGGTCCTCTAAATCTGAGCCTGTGACTTGATATTGGAGTTTCTTTAAGTTAGAGATCATTGGAGTCGTCGTGGACTTGCAGTCCATCATGCCAAATCTGCAAAGTATATCAACTACATATTTACTCTATGAGAGAAAGATCTCTCTTGATTTCTGCCAAACCTCCAAGCCCAAAAAGTAGTGCATGAGCCCCAAATCTTTCATTTCAAATTCTTCAGAAAGCTCCCTCTTAGTCTAAGCTATCAAGGTTTCCTCTCCAGTGAGGAACAAATCATCCACATATAAGACTAGGATAACTGGATGATTTTGAATGATCTTTATATAGAGATTTGGATCTGCTATGCTCTTGGAGAATCCAAGACTTTGTAGAAAGATGTCTATTCTACCATACCAAGCTCCTGGAGCTTGTTTCAACCCGTACAGAGCTTTCTTGAGTTTACATACATGAGATCTTTTATCATGTATCACGAAACCTTCTTGTTGCTCAATGTAAACCTCTTGTTCAACTTCACTGTTAAGAAAAGCAGTCTTAACGTCCATTTGGTGAAGTTTCCAACCGAAAACTGCTGCAAGTGAAATAATGATTCTGATAGAAGAATACCTGGCAACTGGAGCAAAAATCTCGTCGTAGTCAATTCCTTCTTTCTGAGAGAAACCACAAGCCACAAATCTCGCCTTGTATTTCTCAACGCTGCCATCTGCTGCATGCTTTATCTTATAAAGCCATTTTGAAGTCACTACAGATTTACCATGAGGTCTAGGAACTACGGTCCATACATCATTCTTCAAAATAGAATCATATTGGTCCATACATCATTCTTTAAAATGGAATCATATTCTTTGTTCATAGCATCCTTCCATACTTGATGTTTGGAAAGCATCAACAAGGTGGGAAGGTTATGAATCACTCATGCATTTTAATTGAGCTATTAGACCCGAGTACTTATCTCGTTTCTTGATTTCTCTAAAAGTGCCCTTCGGAGTTGAGTGCTTTTCTCGCTTTTCTTCAATATCTCCCACATCTGCTGTTTCCTTTGATGTGAGGTAACCCATTGGAAATTCAATAGAGTCTTTAGACGGATCTCACATAATTTCGTAGGTTTCTCCCCTCTACCTTATCCGGAGGGAGAAGAATCGCATGGTGGAGCTTCTTGCTCTTCTGAATCACATGGAAGATCTCCGGCCCGACGGAATGTTGTTTCTTCATGAAAATTCACATCTCTACTGACCTCTATGTATTTTTTCCCTAGTACATAGATTCGATATTGTTTTGAGGTCTCACTGTACCCCACAAAAGTGATTTTCTTTCCAGAGGGCTCTAGTTTAGTCCCTTCTCTTTTGGAATGTGAATAAACCGGGCTGCCAAAGATTCTTAAATGTTCAACTAAGGGTTTACACCCTAAGTGAAAACTTCTTCGTGAGTTTTCGCTTCAAGGACTTTGTGAGGACATCTATTCCGTATGTACACTGCTGTACTGGCAACCCTACCAAAAGTGATAGAGGTAGCCCCATCATGTATCATGGTCTCGGTTAAGCCTACGATAGTTATGTTCTTCGCCTAGCACACCCATTTTGTTGAGGGTTGTATGAGACGGGTCAGTCTCCCTCTTAATTCCGTAAGTCGACAGAAGTTCATCATATTTGAGGGAGTCAAATTCTTTACCGTTGTCTGTTTTGAAAACTCGAATGTGTCTTCCTGTTTGATTTTCAACAAGATTCTTAGAATCTTGAAATTCGCTAAAAGATTCATCTTTAGTCTTTAAGAAGTAAAATCCAAGTTTTACGTGAGCAATCATCACTAAAAATAATATAGTAGATACAACCATTCATAGAGGGTACATACATAGGACCACAAAGACTGAATGGATTAAGTCCAAGATTCCATATGATTTTCTATTATTGAGAGGATAAGGTTTCTTTATGTTCTTACCAAGTGAACAACCTTTTACGTATTAATTATTATGCTCAAAACAAATAACGGTGATACTTGCCACCATCTTTTGCAAACCTGAAGTGCATTTTGAACAGGTGTCCAAGTCTCTCATGCCAAAACTCCGCAGGGATTTATCGTCCCATGAACTAGAGCTTGAACAACTCGACCTGAAAGCTTGTAAAGTCCACACCTTCATGAGTTCCAATTGTTATAGCAGTACTAAATCTTCATTTGAGGACCATAAAAGGGCTTTACCTTTGAAACTATCAATAACCTTTTACTTCTAAGACTGGAACGTAGGTAAATTAATTTTTTCTTTAAACCGTGTACATAAAGAATTTCATCAATGTGAAAGATATTACCTTAGAGAACCGGAAAGAGGTAGAGCCAAAACCTCTTATGTCATAGGTGTCGTCATCACCCAGCTCAACCTTTGCTTTGAATTTCATGTCTTGATAATTTGCAAGGTTAGGTTTGAAGCCGGTCAGTGTAAGGTTTCAGCACCATCATTTCATTAGCCAAATCTCCTCCGACGGTGATAGTGCCTCTAAAGAGTCGAGGATGAGATAGTATCTCTTCCTGTGGTTCTCTTTCTCTTTAGTGGTAGTCCCTGGTTTGTCTCTCTCTTTGAGGCTCCTCTTGAGGTCTAGCCTCTTCAGTGGCAACCGAAGCTTGGAATCTTCCTTTTCTTTCTGCTGAGAGGGAGGACTCCTGCAATTTTTTGCATAATGTTCTAGCCTATTGTAGTTAAAACATTTGACTTTAGATAAATGAATATTTAGGTGAGATAGCTTACCTTAAGGTTTCTCTTTACCTTTGCCTTTTGTCTTCGGGAACTTTTTCCATTTATTGGCCTTTGCTGCTATGGCATGATCTTGTAGGATAGGATATTCATTTCTGCTGTTTAGTCTTCCTTCCTCTTCTAAGCAATCATGCCACAACCTTTCAAAACTAGGTTGGGATTCTCTTCCATTCACGCATGCAAGAAAAACTCCCCAAGAACCAGGAAGTTCATTGCTTCTGAAGTTGTTTTGAACCAGTCATTATCATCTGGCTGTGAACTCCTATAGCAATGATCTGATCTTTAGTTTGAGAAATTCTTGGTAGTTATTAGCTATGGTAACCTAGACTATCTTTTCCTGCACTATCAAAGTCCGTAATTGTTTCTTCAAGATTATTTTCTGAGTGGGTGCTTCCTTCTTCTTAGAGAGGTTTGCCAAAGCATCAAAACACTCTTTGGCGCTCCTTAGATGACCAATTAAAGGTACTCATGTTGTCTTTGATAGAATCAAAATGATTCTTTTAGCCTTGACTTGTTTCTCCCTATTATATGTCATTCCAGTCGTGGTTTGTAGTAGGTTCCTCTCGATCTCCTAGTCATATAATCTCTGGGATCATTTTCTTCTGCATATATTATTCTCAGATTCGTGCATTTAAAGTTTGTTGCCCCTACAAGTCTCCAGCCTCACTTTAACTCCATATGAAGCTGCGTTTGGACTGCAAGTAGATTAGACGACCAGAATCAGAAAACAACCCCAACAAAGTGGACTGTAGACTCAAGATTGTATTATTGAACGGATACACCCTTAATTGAAACCATGTTAGAATTAGGTAAAAATGCAGAACAATAGTATCTTTTTATTTTCAGTGAATAAACAACTAGATCTAAGGATCAACAAACTTAAAACACTTTAACAAGAAATTAGATCTAGGAGATCTAAAGAGAAAAAAAGCTCAAGAAGATTAGATCTGAAGATCATAAACAAAAACTCAGATCTATTGTTCAATAAACAAGAACTCTACTAATTGTACAAAGGAATGTATCGTAATAAGATAAACCATAAAACGATCTCAGTTGTATACAAAACATTACACAAATCTTATTAAACAGTAAACCAATTATAGAGGTAAATGTAAATTCAATGTAGCTCTGCATTCAATAGCATACACAAATCTAAATTGATCAAACAGTACTGAAGTCAAAAAAGATCCAGACTGAGATGATGAGCAAGGGTTTACTCCTGGTGCACACAACTCCATCAAGAAGGCACAGTAATCACAAGAGAGATGTAGAACCATTTGTATTATGCTCAAACAAGGTTCAATTCATAGATCCATTATGTAGATTGGATCTCTTACCAACAGATGAAGGATCTTTCTGCCACCACAGATATAATACAAAGACTTCTCACAATCAAAACCCTCACACAAAATAGTTGTGTAAAACCCTTACATAGGAAGGTCAAAATCAAAGACAAAAGTCACAGTACCCCACAGCAACAATTTGGAGAGGCTTAACCTTACACAGCAGTGAACAAGGAAGGGTTGCACCCTTAAAACCCCACACAGCATAAAAGAAAAAGGGGCTGCACCCTGTTAGCCCTCCCACAACAGAAAAGGAGAGATGTCGCACCACTAACAACCCTCAAAGGAAGCCGCTAAGCCACTACTCAACCCCAACAAAGAAACAGAATAGGCCGCAGCAAGGAGGGACTTCACCTACAAAAGGAGGCCACAGCAAGTCTTAGACAAGGCTACAATAGCATAGGAGGGCCGCACCAAATCTCAGACAAAACACACAGCAAAAGGGGTTGACCGCAGCAATAAGGCACTCAACAGTAGACCAACTCCAACAGAGATAGACAAGGCCGCAACAAGGAAACAAGGAGGGGCCACCAATACAAAGGGAGTCAGAAGCTAGAAGAGGATCCTTCACACTTGAGGCTATGGATACAAAAGGTGAGGGATATGAGAGGGGGGGGTTCTATTTATAGTTTAAGAAGCAAAGTTAGATTAAAATATTAAAATATCATGTTTAAATTAGGTAATTTAAACATCATATAATTTAAATCTAATTTACCCTAAAACATAAAAACCCCCAAACCAACACAAAGTAGTAAAGGTAAGGGAGGGTTAGCAAGGTGGCAATACTCATTCCTTCATCTTTCATGGTGAACTCATTACTTAATCATCATTGCATATGGGACTTATCCCTCATGTCGCTATGTCCTTCCTTCTTCAAGGAAGGTCATGCACCAACAAAATAATTTTGATAGAGGATCAAGTAGCCCCAGAACTTTTTCTGGGGTCTTATCCACCAAGGTCAAAGACCAAGGATCAACCCATGCCATATGCATGGGTACCCTGGACATTTCCAGGGGCCCTAGGCTTATCTAGGGGCTTTAACTGCTTGGGCCTAGACCAAGAACCCCAGTCGTATACTGGGGGCCCTAACAAGGGTCTTTTGCCATGGCACTGACTATTTGGTCTCAGACCAAGTACCCCAGGAGTGCACTGGGGGCCCTAGATCTCGTCTAGGGTCTTATCCATCCTCCAGAAGAATGGCTCTTGCAGCTGCTTATAAATTTAACAAGGTTGCTTAGTTTAGATTTACTTTTCAAGTCATTTCATTCATTCTTTGTTTGGCTACACCTAGGAAAGAGTTTTGCAAAGCCAACCATCCTAGATCGTAAGGCTAGGTTAATCTTGCGGTTATTGCTTCTATGTTCTCATGCTTAATGGTTAAAAAGTTTTAGATCTAGAAGTAATCACATAATGTTAGATTAAGCCCGTGGAGGCATAACAATTTACTTGCTTACTTGTCTATTTCATTTGATTGCAAGCTTTTATTTTAAGTACTTTTCTCTTTCAAGTATTTCATATTCAAGTACTTTAATTCTTGCAATTTACTTTTACAAGCACTACACTACAATCACCTAATTTAACTCAAATCAACTTAACTCAACTTAAGCTCAATCAATCTTTAGTTCCGTAGGGCATAAAATTTATCTAGTTTAATAGGCACACCTCTAATTGCCTCAGCTTTGCCAACAAAAAAGGACCCTAAGGAAGAAGCAGGGGGTGCTAGATCAGGGATGGTCTCACAGCACTAGGTGTCCCCCTTGTGGAGTACTTTTGTTCTCGGATTGACCTATGGAGCTAGGGTGTGGCCTTGTTTGCCTCACTTATTGAGCACCCAGCAATTCTTTTGGTACAAGCAGGGAGAGTTCTTGGGAAGTCACTTAGTTTAGGATGCACAATCTCATCTAATAACTTAATCAATCATAATTAATCCACTACAACATTGGGTAACTTTCATTGGTCAATCTTTTATGGTTTATTTTTAAGTAATATTGCAAGCACTTTTCAATTCCATTCACTTTACATGCAATTTTCCTTAAGCTCTTGTGGATGTTAACTAAGTGAACTAATAGTTGCGCACTTGCCCTCAGATGGTTCATTTGATCACTTTCATTTCAATTTAAGTTGTGTTTTGATTCATTGGTTCAACTCCCTTGAAGTTGCGCATCATTTGGAGGCAACCTCATTGCTTGGGTTTGTTGTTGTATATGTCAGTGAAACATCCCCTTAGAGTTGTGCATCTTGTGGGGCACTCTATGTTTGGTATTGTTGGCTTGATGTGTTGTGGTAGTCTTTTCCTTTGAACAATCTTCTTTCCCTGCACAATCAAGTATTTCAAGTTAGTTTCAAGTTAGTGCTCGTTTTCTTGCTTTGTTCGTAGTTGTATGCTATTGTATTTTTAGTATTCTTTACATTACTTTGTATAGATAGTTGTTTCATTTCATTTGTATCTAATTCAATTGTAATTTATGTAAAGTTATTCTTTTGTATCAAATTGTAATCTTTGTAGATTTTAAACTCCCTTTAACTTAGTTGACCCCTTTACCCAACCTTAGGCACTAGTCTTAGTTGACTTAGGAAAAAGGCTTGCCTCTCATTGAAATTTTGCACTTTGCATTGTTGACTCTCATATAGGCTAGATTTCCCCAAACCTTTAACAAATTAAAATTAACTCCTAGAACACATCTAATCACTCACATAGTAACTAAGATCTACCCCCCTTGGCTTCCCTAGGAGTAAGCCTAGATGGAAGGAGTTCAAGTCGAGGCGACAGTGGGCTTGAACTTAGACATTGTGTCTCTGAGGACACACTAAGTGGATTGAGACTTAGTCCACGTTTGCAAGTGTGTATAAGGACGGCAGCAAGCTCCATACAGTGTGAAACCTACAACAGCAGTAAAACAGGGATAATAGAGGGGTTTACAGTTTGCAAACACATTGTTTGACAAAAGACCAGAACCAAGAATCCACTAAGTCTCATAGCAATTAATAACAGAGTTGTAACAGCCATCTTAGTTGGGACATTTCAACAACTCTAGGGCTTGACTTTGTGCCACCTTGGATCCCTTTCTAGAAGTCATAGAAACATAGGACGTCATTAGGGATTGTGATTGTACATCCCCCTAATTGTTTTCCTAGAGGATTAAACCTAGGGATTGTCATTGTACATCCCCCTAGAATTTAACCTTTGAAGTTTCTTTGCCTTTTAGCCTCCTTGAAGTGGTTGCATTGACTCCATTGCCCAAGGATTTAAGACAGCACTAGTCTTTCTCTTGTTGCAAGTGATAAAAACCCTAGTTTAGCTCTCTTTCTCTCTCAACGTCTTGTGCTAGTTTAGGACTAATAGCATTGCATTTTAATTTAATATCATCCCTATCCTAACGTCTTGCAGCTTAGCCTAGTTTTATCATTTAGCATCATTATTGCTGCAATAATTGCATTTTCAGCCATTAGGGTTTACCATCTTGCATCTATTTAACATAGTTTTATGCTCTTTCTTTCAAACATCTATTGGCCAATTGTTCATTAGTATTTTATCTTATTTTTGGCATATCTATCATTGCATTCTTGTTGATTTTAAGACTGATTTCTTACTTTTGTTATAAACTTGTTACATGCTGAAGCACCTTATCTTTCATGCAAGTCTTCTTTTGATAGCTAGTGTTTCGGGGCATTTAATTTAGCTTAATAAACATCATTGATTGTCTTAGTAACACCCCTCACACACACACAATCAACGTGCTTTGTCTAAATCATATTGACCTTGCCCTTCACCTTGATCCAGCTAATCAAGCAACCAAGATAGGGATCCGTAGACTTGCCTTTGCTTGCTATAAGATCCTTTGGGGTTGTTAGGGAAGAGTCCCTTCTGTTGGATCTCTATCCTTCACTAAAATGAGGAAAGTACATGCTTAGGCGACAATGGCAATTACTTCCATATGTCACATGACTCGCAGTGTTTTAAAAACCATCAAACCGGAACCGGAACCGGCCGGTTTGACCAGTTAGAAGGCTGACCGGTTCGAACCAGGAGAAAAACCGAACCGACTGGCCGGTTCGGTTCGGTTTTTCTTAAGGACGCCCGCGGACCCCAAAACTCAACTTTTTTTTGGTTTTTTAAAACTCTTTACCCCCCTACACCCTAATAGCAAGCTATAAAGACACAACAACCCCCTCTAAGAGCCTCACACCTCTCTCATTCATCATTTGGGAGCATTTGGGAGCTTTTGGGTTTTGGAGCAGCATTGATTCTTGAGGAGCAGCCTTGAGAAGCTTATTGGGCAAGTGTTTTGGACAGATTCTGGTGGATTTGGCATCTCAACTTGGAGGCTATAGTTCATCTTCAAGTTTGGAGGAGTTTGGAGGAGACTCTAGAGGTATGTTGAACAATTTCCACTCATTTTTTTTCCATCTTGAAAGTTAAATCTTGATTGTCGAATGTTTGAAAGTTTGAAACTTGTAAGAGTCTAAGATAAGGTTCCTTCTTTGCATTTTCAGATTGCTTTCATTGTGCAAATTCCACCTTTGATTTAGCCTTTGAGTTTGCATTTACAAATTTACAATGGCCCCAAAAATTAAAGATG
>SNQJ01S0115453.1:0-28037 GCA_010110895.2 Picea sitchensis
CATTCGAATTAATATGTTTGATGGATCTGTTAAGATGCTAACTGATGTGAGACATGTACCTGAGCTTAGGAAGAACCTAATCTCTTTGGGAGTCTTAGATACTAGAGGATATAAGAGTAATGTTCAAGGTGCAATTATGAAGGTCTATAAAGGAATCTTACTAGTCATGAAGGTGAAGAAGGTTGGAAACATGTTTCTATTAGAAGGAAGAACCGAGTCAAATCATGAGATAGATGTATCTTAGAATGATAGTTATTTTGATCGAATGTGGCATCAACGGTTGGTGCATATGAGTGAAAAAGGATTAAAGGTATTAACTGATCATAAATTACTTCCTAGTCTAAGGATTTTAAGGTTAGATTTTCGCAAACATTGTATTTATGGAAAACAAAATAGGAACAAATTTAAAACCGGAAGACACACCAGTGAGGGAATCCTTGACTATATCCATTCTAATGTTTGGGGACCATCCCCTACTATTTAGTATGGAGGATGATCATATTTTGTTACTTTTATAGATGATTTCTCTAGGAAGGTTTGGATCTATATGTTGAAAAGAGAGGCTGATGTATTTATTGTTTTTAAGTAGTTTAGAGATTTAGTGGAAAAGAGCACTTGTAGGTCCATTAAATGTTTAAGAACTGATAATGGTGGTGAATTTACATCAATGGAATTTGATAAATATTGCAAGGATTTTGGTATTGATATGAATAAAACCACTGCATATACTCCTCAGTAAAACAGAGTTGTTGAATGCATGAACATGACTCATCTAGAGAGAACAAGGAGTATGTTGAGTAACACCAAATTGCAGCAGGAATTGTGGGAAGAATCAATATCTATAGCTTGTTATCTGGTGAATTGATCACCATCAACAACAATAGAGTAAAATATTCCATAAGAGGAATGGACAGGTCACCATTGTAATTATTCTAATATTAAAGATTTTGGTTGTGAATCCTATGCTCTAATTTCGAAACATCAACATTCTAAATTAGATGCAAAATAAAAAAGGCTTATCTTTGTTGGATATGGTGATGGTATTAAAGGGTACAGGTTGTGGGATCCTGCTACCCACAAGATCGCCATTAACAGAGATGTAATATTTGATGAATCATCTCTCATCAAATCAGATGAAGATGCTCAAATGAAATAGGTAGAAGTACTGAAATATCAACATATTCAGTTTGAAACTCGTTCAACTAAATATGAAAGTGAACATGAAAAATTTTCTGAAGATGTTCATGAAGAGGTTCCTGCAGAGGAAAACATGGATGATAATGAAAATCAACAAATTGTGGATGAGCCACAAACTTCCCTAAGTAGGTATACACGAGTCAAAATTCCTCCAAGAAGGTATGATGATTTTGTTTCATTAATTTCTTTAAGTACTCATGATGATGAACCTTCATGCTATCAGGAATATGTGGAGGGTTATAACAATGAAAAATGGAAAGAAGCAATGACATATTAAATGAATGCATTAGAGAGGAATGCTACATGGGACCTCGTAGAACATCCAAGAGATAGGAAAAATGTAGGTTGCAAGTGGTTCTACAAGATGAAGAAGTGTCTTGATGATAAGGAGGAAAGGTACAAAGAAAGGATGGTGGCGAATGGATATTCTCATAAATAAGGTATTGAATCTTATAGGATTTTTTCACTAGTTGTTAAGATTCTTTCAATTTGAATTGTGTTAGCATTAGTTGTGTTATCTCCTAAAACTGACATTGAAAATTTGAGGCATTTTTGTTCATTCATGCTTAAAATTGTCATTTTTCTTGGTCATTCACCATTGTTCATATCTTCAATTTCCTCATTAGGTGTTCGCTGATTATGATTGCTCCATACTTTTCTGACTCCGTTTATAACCTGCATTCCAAAAAAATTGTCAGTATTTCCTAAACACCCTAACCTCTAATGCTTTTCATATTTTAGCAATATTCTCTAATATTATGATGTGTGCTCAAAGTGATCTAATCCTAAGTCACAAAGGTTCGATTTTTAAAGCAAAAAACTTAGCTCATGTTCACAAGTCACACATGAATCAAGTCATGTGATTAAGTTTTGCCACGGGTTGTCCACATGCCAATTCATGAGTCAAAATCTTATGACCTATTCTTAGGTTATTATGCTAACTTCCAGCCATACTAAATTCCAAGTCTATTCTATCAACTAAATCATAAACTAAGCCACGCCCTGCAGTCATACAACAAGTATGTCAATAATAAACACTAGAAACATCACACAAAACATAAAGAGCCCAGCTAGAAACATCATACATACTCAAGCTACAGTCCAATACAAATCTCAAGCGCTAAGTGCCAAGTTCACTCTGCACCAAAATTCATCGAAAAAGTTATGAGAGATTCATGTATGTAAGACTGCCAAGTGCCCGAGAGATAAAATTAGGTGTTAGAGAGGTTGCTCAAAATGTGGAATTACAAGAACAATTATCGCGCCAAATCCAGGTCAACTCACGAATCAAGTCTAGATTTCAAGTCATCAAATCCCAGCACCAAACTGATATCAATCTCTTTGATTTTATCTAATGAAACCTCGCCATATGAAAAGATTGTAATATCTTGATTTTCGTGAAATATGGGATTTTTCCATGCACCGTTTCATAAAATTTATGCAGGCATGGGATCGCATGTAAACGGCATCACAAGGAGCAAGAATGGAATTCCAACTTTGGCTATGGTTGTATAGTTGTCTAATGAATTTCATTTGCAGATATGTATTCAGTTTCAAATTTGGCAGAATCTATAGTCACAAACACAAAACTTCCTAATTCTCAGTTTCAATTGCCTGAAATGCAAGGTATAATGACATTTAATCACAATGGCAGTTTTCCAGGTGAAGATTATATGCGGCCTAAAATACGTAGCCAAGATGCGAACTATGAACCAATTGCTATGGAGATGATATTATCCATTGACAGAGATAGGTTTTCTTCAGAAGGCAATGGAGATACTATTTTGGATGGCAAGGATATATTGCTGAAATCAATGATGTATTTTGGGAACAAATTATTTCAGAGAGTCTAACCTCAGCATGAGGGATAGAGGAGGCTGAGTCTGTGGCACCAGAAAGTCTTAACAAAAGATCAGGATGAGAAATCATTTAAAAATGGAAATTGGTGGAGTAAAAATCAAAATATGGATAATCTCATAGAACAGATTGGTTAGCTGGCATCAAAATCAAATCCTTGAGATTTATATCTTGGGATAGATGCACATTGTGAGGGGATTTAGGAAAGTTGATCCAGATCGATTGGAATTTGCAAACGAAGGTGTGCTTAAGAATATTTATAGGTCGAAGCCTACACATAGCCATACTCAACCACGACAGCAGTCTACTGATCTCCAACTATAGGTAGTGTCCCAATTCTTTCAAGGGATGGAACAACGACAACAACAGATGATGTCATTCTTGGAAAAATCCATGCAGAAGCCTGCATTTTTGCCACAACTTGTGTAACATAATGAAAACAATATGTGTCTTGCAGCAACTAACAAGAAAAGGGGATTACCCAAGCAAGAGGAAAACTCACAGGGTGGGCAACCTGTCCCTTCAGACAGTCAAATTGTAAATTATCAACCTACTTTAAGTGATGCTGCTAAAGCATTGCTGATACAGATTTTGACTTCTGAGGCTAAAGTTAAAAGAATCTCAACCTACAACACAGGATCATACAGGTTTGGAAACCCTAGATGAGTTATCTACAACAATGGTGGACATACGATAGTCTTCAACACAACAAACTAAAGTTTCCAGATCTGTATGAAGAAGAGCGACATCATCAAAAAGACCTTGAACACTCATTGAAGCAGCAAGGTAAATCAATTTTTGCAAATTTTGAAGTTTTGACAAAGTCAAGCTTTTGGTTTTTTAGGCGAATAGGACGACTGATCATTAACCATCAAAACTAAAGCTTTCGGTAGTTAAATCACCCAGAAGTCTTTTATGTTAACCACCAAAAGCCTGTCACTACCAGAATGACCGAATTTTTGCACAGGTCGAGGTTTTTCTTATCCAAATCATTTGAAAACACTCATGATGGATGGATGATGAATTATATATTTAGTTTCAAGATTCATTTTTGGTGCATAAATATTAGAAAGGGTAGCCAAGTTGGTTTTGGCACCTATTTTGGTGGAAACAGATTGGATTTTTCTGCATATCTCAACAAATTCTAATTTGTATCTCTTTGAAAAGTCATCACCCAGCCTTGGAAGGCTATTCTCCACTGCACCATGACTCTACAAGAGATGAAGACCATGAAATATGGGATTGACCTCATTTTTGGGGATCATTCCCTATCTTTTGCAAACTGAATTTTGACTTTCTATCTTTAGCATATCTGATCCATGCTTTTAGGATCTCAAAACTGTATTGTAAAGCTATAAAGCTAAAGATAGAAGATAAACTAGGGGTTCAATTTTGAGTTCTAAACTATAATTCTATTGTGATAGAGATTCTTTCTATAATATGTTTATCCTGGAAGCTTCTTTCACTGTTATTGTCAGATCTTCTTTTCTCTTTCTGTTATATGCTTATGAGTTGAATTATGTTCTTTATCTATGTTTACATAGTCCATTGGTGACTTTCATCTCGCTATCTGATTAGTAAGAAAAGGATCATAAGTATTTATTGTTGATCTGTTATCCCATCATATCTATTGTTTTGATAGACATATGTTCTGGTTAATTGATTAGTCTCTTTATCCATTTGATTCACCTATCTGATAATATCTCTTGAAGGCCTTCCATTGTTTGAATGTCCTTAGATAGTCTTGTGATACAATCCAGTGAGTTAGATATTCATCTTGATCCAAACCCACACCTATATTTGAGAAAATAGTTTCCAAAAAGATTGAGTTACCAGGCATCTCTGACTTACAGCCTAGGAGAGTTTCCTGGAGTGATAACAAATTGGCGCCATTGTCGGGGAGAGGAGATTGAAGCTCAACTTCCCTGGGAGATGACATAGATCTGATCTTTGATGATAGACAAAGGTTGAACACTACATTGGTTGTAATCATCTATCTGGTGACTCCATGAAGAACAGATTCAATGGAAACTCCACGATATTCAAATGTCAAAAGCATTTGTTTCTCTTTTGGCTCGAAGGTTTGCACCTGTTGACTTCTCTTCAGTTCCTAGTTTCCCACATCCAGTACCTAATATGTCGGAATGGGGATATTTTCTGCCTATCTTCAAAGAAGCCAAAGAAAACAATCCTCCAGAACACCTCCTCAAGTTTAATGAGTGCATGGATCTATTAGATCTACCGCATGAAGATGTTCATGTTTTCATTGTATGGTGATGCACGTCAGTGGTATTTTTATTTACCTCCTTCCAGCATTTCATCATTGAAGGATTTTCACAAAGCATTCACTAAGCACTATAAAAGGTATTTTTCAGATGAGTTTGCATTTGATAATTGTTGTGATGAATATGAATTACATTGTAAACTTGAAGATGTAAATATAGAAAGAACTCCCCACTTGAAGATGTAAACTTGAAGATGTAAATATAGAAAGAACTCCCCCTCATAATATGCCACAACCCATAAATGATCTTCAAGATATTGTGTTTCCCCATCAACATGAACTACAATGATTTATAAAGAACTGAACGCTCTCTTTCCATCCTTAAGTGTGATTGTTATGAATTGGAAGAGATGGTTTCTTTAGCTACACGTAGAGAAGATCATAAATGTATACATGATGTGGTTAATGATAGTTTTGAAGAGTATGTTGCAATAGGGGACATCTATCATTGTAACCAAGATGTTGGCGATCTTCGAGAGCATAACCATAGTATTGATTCTTTGACATTGTATCAAATGCAACTACTGACTTACTTTGTCATGAAGATGAGATTGCCCCCTTTGAAAAACCAAAAGGTAATTACCAGATTGATACATTAGCGGGTGACAATCTTACATTCAAGAATAGACGTAAGGGAAGCCCTCCGCCGTGATTTACAGCTCAAGGGAAATGGTAGTGACTATGAAGAAAAATATTTTCAGAAAACATCAAATCTTCAAGAAAGATAGCAAGAGGATTATATTTCTCCCTATGTATTTCATACGTTGTCGATGCTTAAGGGATCTAATTTGATGAGGTAAAAGATGATATTTTTTCAAATCTATTTCAAGATCCTATGCTGATGACTCTATGCTTGAATATCCATCTCTATCATTAGAAATTGTCTTGATGTTCCCATATTTGATAAGTATGGCGATGAGGAAGAAGATTTTAAGTCTTGGGAAGGATTGTTGACTACTAAAATTTCATCTAGTCCCACTTTTTCACAAAGAGATGATCAAAGATGTTGTCATAAAGACCAAATCGCCTCCTTTGAAAACTCTCCTCAATTTGTTGAGCAGGCCGAATGACAAGAGAAGATAGTTTCAAACCCACAATAGATAGTAAGGGACAACTTTCGCTTTTTTGATTGCAAGACACTTAATAAGAGGGATGATTAAAGCACAGAGTTTCCTGTGATTTGCAAAGATTCTAGTCTTCAGCTAGAACATCAGGAATTTTGTAGCAGGTATGAAAAGGAAGATGACAAGGAGAAAGGTTCAGGTCAAAAATTGAGTTCGTATTTTTCTCCAACAGAGATCAAGCAGTCTACATTCAGCATTAAGTTTTGTGAAGGAGAAGAAGAGAAGCATTACAGTCAATTGGATCAACAACTCAAAGAGGTATTTTGTTGTGACTTTAACGACCCTTTTTCCAACTATTTCAAATCTTTGAACAATATATGTGTTAAATTATTTTTATCACTTGGAAAATGGCTTGATCGTCTGTTCAAACCTCTTTGTTGTTGGATATCCCTTCCATTTTTGTTCGGGTCAAGATCAAACATGATGTTAGTAAATTAGTTCCTCACATGGCTTCATTGGAAACATGTCTTCACTTGATAAGAGGCAATGCAAATATTAGCTGTGAGGAGTTAGCGTAAGAATAAGCCTTCATAATGCAGCAAGTAGATTGTTTTCACTCTCAATAAAACAAGCAAGCTACATGGGCGGGCTACCTGCTTTGGTAAAGGCTATACGCCTACAGTTTGCAGGATCGCTTAAAAGGTTAAATGACTCCATAGCCCAATGGTAAGCAACTATACCTACTAGGTTCTTGGAGCCTCATAAGGAAGTCTCCATCCCCTATGGAGCCGATAAGACTCAAAGATGACATTGAAAATTTGAGGCATTTATGTTCATTCATGCTTAAAATTGTCATTTTTCTTGGTCATTCACAATTGTTCATATCTTCAATTTCCTCATTAGGTATTCATTGATCATGATTGCTCCATCCTCTTCTGACCATGAGTAACCCGCCAGATTTCAAAAACTTTGTCAAGATTTCCTAAAACCCCTAATCTCTAATGCTTTTCATAATTTAGCAATATTCTCTAATATTGTGATATGTGCTCAAAGTGATCTAATCCTAAGTCACAAAGGTTCGATTTTTAAAGCCAAAAACTTAGTCCATGTTCACAAGTCACACATGAATCAAGTCACGGGATTAAGTTTTGCCACAGGTTTTCCACATGCCAAGTCATGAGTCAAAAGGTTATGACCTATTCTTAGGTTATTATGCTAACCTCCAACCATACTAAATTCCAAGTCTAGTCTATCAACTAAATCGTAAACTAAGACACGCCCTGCAAATGCATTAACCTCAGACTTCAAGAATCAAACACTAGAAACATCACTAAAAACATAAAATGGTTTCCATCGAAAACATCATACATACTCAAGCTACCATCCAATACAAAGATCAAGCGCTAAGTGCCAACTTCACTCTGCACCAAAATTCATCAAAAAAGTTATGAGAGATTCATGTGTGCAAGACTGCCAAGTGTTTGGGAGATAAAATTAGGTGTCAGAGTGGTTGCTCGAAATGTGGAATTACAAGAAACATTATCGTTCCAAATCTAGGTCAACTCACGAATCGAATCTAGATTTCAAGTCATCAAATCCCAACACCAAATCGATATCAATCTCTTTGATTTTATCTAATGAAACCTTGCCATATGCAAAGATTGTAATATCTTGATTTTCATGAAATATGGATCTGTCCATGTACCATTTTGACAAAATTTATGCATGGATCGCGGTGTAAAAGGGCGCCACGAGGAGCAAGAATGGAAGTCCAACTTTGGCTATGGTTGTACAGTTGCCTAATGAATTTCATTTGCAGATATGTATTCAGTTTCGAATTTGGCAGAATCTATAGTCACAAACACAAAACTTCCTACTTCTCAGTTTCAATTGCCTGAAATGCAAGGTATAATGACATTTAATCACAATGGTAGTTTTCTAGGTGAAGATTATATGCGGCCTAAAATACGTAGCCAAGATGCCAACTATGAACCAATTGCTATGGAGATGAGATTATCCATTGACAGAGATAGGTTTTCTTCAGAAGGAAATGGAGATATTATTTTGGATGGCGAGGATATATTCAAATCAATTATGTATTTTGGGAACAAATTATTTTAGAGAGTCTAACCTCAGCATGAGAGACAGAGGAGGCTTAATCTGTGGCACCAGAAAGTCTTACCAAAAGATCAGGATGAGAAATCATCTGAAAATGGAAATTGGTGGAGTAAAAATTAAAATATGGATAATATCATAGAAAGGATTGGTTAGTTGGCATCAAAATCAAATCCTTGAGATTTATATCTTGGGATAGATGCATATTGTGAAGGGATTTAGGAAATTTTATCTAGATCGATTGGAATTTGCAAACTAAGGTGTGTTTAAGAATATTTATAGGCTAAAGCCTATACATAGCCATACTCAACCACAAAAAAAGTCTACTGATCTCCAACTCCGCATTAAATGTCCCAATGCTTTTAAGGATGGAAACAACAACAACAAAAAAATGATGTCACTTGAAAAATCCATGCAACCCCGTGATTTTGCCACAACTTCTTTTGGTAAAATTTCATTAAATGAAAAAAACAATATGCGTCTTGTAGGAACTAAAAAGAAAAGGTGAATACCCAAGCAAGAGGAAAACTCATAGGGTGGGCAACCTGTTCCCTCATATAGTTAGATTGTAAAGTATCAACCTGCTTTAAGTGATGTTGCTAAAGCATTGCTTATACTGATTTTGACTTCTGAGGATAAAGTTAAAAGAATATCAACCTCCATCATCAGGATCATGTAGGTTTGGAAACCCTAGATGAGTTATCTACAACAATGGTGGACATACCACAGTCTTCAACACAACAAACTAAAGTTTCCATCCCTGTACAAGGAGGAGCAACATCACCAAATAGACCTTGAACACCCCATCGGCAAAGAAGGTAAATCCTCATTTTGCAAATTTTGAAGTTTTGACAAAGCCAAGATTTTGGTGGTTTAGGCAAAAAGGACGACTATTCATTAACCACCCAAAGTAGATCTTTATTAAATCACCCGTAGTCTTTTATGTTAAATCCACCTAAATCCTATCAGCCGTAATGACCGATTTTTGACCGGATCGAGGTTTTTCTGATCCAAATCATTTGAAAACACTAATGATGGATGGATGATGAATTATATATATAGTTTCAAAATTCATTTTGGTGCATAAGGATTAGAAAGGGTATCCAAGTTGGTTTTGGCACCTATTTTGTGTTAAATTATGCACCAAGGCAAGTGCGTTTCTCTTCCTAGGCCCTAAGGGGAGAGAAATTACCGAATATGGTCTTAGTCAAATTAATTTGTGAGATGCAAATTAAAAGATAACTTTCTATGATTAAAGTGAGGGTGAGTGAAGAGACACAAAATCTCACCACCCATCTAATCTAAACTCACCATTAGATTATTAGAAAACTCCTCACCTTCCTCATGAGGTTGATTAAGGCAAATGGCGCACCCATTCTTGGTTGTTCTAGAACAAGGGAGTTGAAGAAATTTTGGTGAGAGACCAAGAGGCTTTTGGTGAGATGCCAAGAAGAAGAAGATGCGCCAGCTAAATTTCGGTTGAGAGAACAAGAGAGGAGTCAAGAATCTTGTTGAGAAAAAACAAGAGAGAGCAAGAGAGGTCAAATAAGAAAGAGACAAAGAGAAATTGTTACTACGCATTCCAAGGCTGGGTCAATAGCATGGAGTGGAACCGTAAAATTGAATCTTAGCAGATTTTTGGCATGAATTTCGTGACAGTCTGTACAAAATTAATTGTCGTACAGTTGTACAAATTTATGTTTTAGAAATTGAGGAGCAAAGCTACGTGAATGTCCAGATAAGTTTGTGTAAATATCTGAAGATGAAAATGTTGTAAAAAGAATTTCTCGTAAGCTCATAAATAATACAAAATCCTCTCTAACTGGTTTTCCCTCAGGGTTTTTCCAGTATTTATTAGACCTAAAATATTTGTGTCTAATATTTTCCGAGTTTTGCATACCGATATTTTATTTCTGCATTGAAATGATGTTCATTATCCCCATGTTTCAGCCTCAAATTTATTTTCACCGAATCTCTATTTTCCTCGTTAAGTTTTTAAGATGCCGAACATTCAATCGTAGCCGGAACACAGTCGTAGAAAGCATGTTTCTCGAAACACGCTATCAGTATATACCAAACACCTACTGCATTAGATGCTGAAACATCGGCCAGAGTAGATACCAAAACACCGCTGTAGTAGATGCTTCAAACACGGTCAGAAAGGTGATGTCAAACACTACCGTAGCATAAGGTCAAAACGCTATCAAACGAAGTTTGGCATTTAAATTTGACCGAAAAAATCAGCGAAAGATGCCAAACTGGGTGGGATTTTGAAATATTAACATGGTATCGGAGTCGAAGTTGAAGAGAAGCAGAATTTCAGCAAACAAAAAATGGGACAGCAATCACTTCACTGTGGCAGATTTTGAATTCCAGGATTTTCAGCGTAAAGAGGGTCATGGCTAATCGGTTTGAGGGTTGGAAGACGTAATTTGATGTGGGGCGTCAATTTGGTGCTTTGAAGGAGAGGATGATCTTGCTTTTGCAAGAGAACCAGTTGTGGGACATTGTGGAGAATACCCACTACCCATCCCGTTGTGGTACCTACTGACGCTACTCTTCTTGTAGTCTATAATAAGAAGAGTATCAAGGCTATGAGATTTATTCTGATGCCATCAAGGATCATTTGATTCCTCACGGATGTGGAAGACAAATGCCTATGAGATGTGGGAGTTCTTGACTAAATTGTACCCGTAGTACAAATGAGAACCGGAAGATGGCCTTTGAGGGAAAACTAAAGAACATAAAAATGACTAAGGTCGCAAAATGTGGTCACATACCCTACTAGATTGACACAGGTGAGAAATGAGCTTGGAGCTATGGGGGAAGCCAGTCGACAAGTGATCTTGTGAGAACAAGATTGAATGGTGTTTCCAAACAATGGGTTGCTTTTGTGGAGGGCATTGTTGCTAGAGAAGCTTCCCGGGTTGGGGAACGCCTTGGGATGACTTTGTTCTCAGAGGAGACCCTGAGAGGTTGCGTACATGGCGCTCATCTAATCGGTCAAGTGAGGAGGATCGTGGCTCTTGCTACCACTAGCAAGAAGAAGTCAAAAAGGGTCCAAAGGGAGGACAATTCAAGGGTGAAGGGAAGAAGACATGAGCAAAAGTCAAGTGCTTTGCATGCAACAAGTTTGGGTACCCATGCAGGGACAAGGTGCCAAAACAAGAAGAAGAAACAAACAATCGCCAGAGGTGGGAAGAGTTTTCCACCAAGTTTGACAAGGAATTTTCCTTGATTGTGTGTTTATCATCGAGGACCACTACTCCTGACACTTGGTACATCGGGACAAAGGGTGCCTCCTCGCCATATGACATCGGGCCTCGCGGAGTTAACTCTGACGTAATCTTACCAAGGTGGAGATGTAGAGGTAGGGGTGTTTGGAGATGACCGAGGTCAAGGTGGTCAGGTTGTTGGACCGTATCATTTTGGAGGGACTCTTTGCCTCCCATGACTTTGACAGAGAAGCCCTTATGTTCCGAAATTGAAGAAGAACTTAGTGTCAGTTTTTTACTATTGAGGAGAAGGCTATGAGGTCTTGTTCCGCGGTGGGCGTGCAGGTGCTTCTTTTCCCCAAATGGTCTAGCATCACTTCAGCCAAAGTGGATTGGTACTAGACATGAGAGGTTGTACAAGTTCTTGTTCCAAACAATGAGATCATTGATTCATACTACCGCCAGCAGCTGATGATCTATGAGATGGCACTGTGAGGATGGCACATTTGCACCATGGGGCTTTGCGAAGTTCTCTGAGGGAGATGGTGACGGAGTTCCAGATTTCCGGCCAGAGCACCATGAGTTGTGCAAGGGTGTACCTTAGGAAAGCACTAAGACCGCTTCCAAGCAAAGGATGGAGCAGCAGAGATAATTTGATCTTATATTCAGATGTATGTGGCCCGGCTGTCTCTGCATCGTTGACTCGATCCCTATACTATGTTGTATTCATTGATGACTTCTGAAGTCTGATTTTCTTCATGACCAGCGATTGCGTCTTCAGTCGTCTCCAAGAGTTCAAAGCTCTTGTGGAGAACCGCTTGAAGAAAATCGTGAGTCCCGAGGATCGACAATGGGGTGAGTATACCCAAGGAGTTTATGGATTTCCGTGCAGGAGAGGGCATCAAGAGGCAGTTGATCGCTCCTTACAACCCGCAGCACGGGGTTGTCGTAGAGGAAGAACAGGGCCATTGTTGGGGCCGCGAGCCATGCTACATGATCACCGGGGCTGCCACTATTTCTAAGGGTTGAGGCATGCTACACCGCAGTTTATCTACATTAACGTGAGTCCTCACAAGGCTGTGGGGGAGCATGACTCTTGAGGAGGTTTTTTTCTGGGAAGAAGCCTAAGGTGTGGCACTTTCCGATTTTTGGGTGCACCACATATTCATATGTCCCCTTCCGGAAGTGAAAGCTGGAGCCCATGGTAGAGAGGGATCTTTGTTGGGTACAAGGAGACTTCAAAGGATTTCCGTATATACATTCCTTCCTCGAAAGACCTGCCTTGAGGAGGGATGCTCTATCTGGAGGGAGGACGGAGCCTTTAGGAAGTCTAGAGGGACGAGAGAGGTGAGCAGTCTTCACATCAGATTCAGGTGAGCCCGCCAGCAGACCACACACACAAAGGGACACAGAGTTCTGGGCCACCTCGGGCCAGACAGGCCACACAGAGTTCGTTCAAGAAGCTACCGGGATCCACGTGCTCTCTGTGGATCGTACTTCTGTGGTTCACATGTGACTGTCTCTGCACGGGTTTTAGCAGGGAGAGTCCCCTCCATTTGACACTACTTCAGAGAGGAGGAAGCCCAAGGGTTTTGACATTTTGAGTGATGCACGTTTCAGTTGGGGAACTCAAGGAGGCAAGGAGGGAGAGTAAAACCTCCCCGAGAGGTTTCCTTTGCGCCTACATCAATGATGGTGAGAAGTATTCGGGAGTCCGACGCCTTCCACTTTGAGGAGGCCACTAGTAGACGTGTATGGAGAGATGCCAAGGATGGAAGAGTACAATTCATCATGAAGAACGATAACCGAAGCACCTAGACTGAGGGGTCACAAGGGTGACTCTGCAAGTGGTTTCATTAAGCAAAGTATTGCTGATGGCGTGCAGATTGAGAAGTACAAAGTCAGCCTGTGGCTCCGGAGGGTTTTCACTGTGCTGAGGGAGTCAATTGCGATGAGACCTTTATACTGGTTAGTTCGATACCACCGTATGTTGATCTCCATTGCGTTAGAGATTGGTTGGAAGATCCACCAGATGGGATGTGAAGACCAGATTGAATGGTCTTATTGAGGAGGGAGGTATACATTGAGCAGCCCATTGGGTTTGTTTGGGAGAGTCTCATGGTGTAGACCTAAGAATGCATTGTATGGGCTTAAACAAGATCCCAGAGTTTGGTATTCGAGGATAGATGCCTATTTGCAAAAGAAGGCTAGTTTCTTTGAGAAGAGTGAGTATGGATCCCAACCTATACTTCATTATGGTTGAGGATCCTCTCATTCTTCCTCGCCGTATGTGGATGATCTTTTATTGGCTAGGGGCAGAGAGACTCATCAGTGCTGCAAGGAGAGCCTTGCTTCGTAGTTCGAGATGACAGACATTGGACCGATGCATTACTTTTGGGATTGGAGGTATGGCAAACACCAAGGGAGATTTTCCTTAGGAAAAGTAACTATGTAGTTGAGATCCTAAAAAGGTTCCACATGATGGATTATAAACCCATGACCACTCCTATGATTACCAACCGGAAGAAGCTTCATGCTTTTGATTCATAGTTGGTTGATTCCACTTTGTATCGTTAGTTGATTGGTTTGCTGATGTATTTGGTCAATACTAGGTTGTGGGGAGCATTTGTTTTGTCAGCCAACACTCCTCAGCCCATGCGGAGCCAAGGAGAGTGCAATCAAGTTGTCACATGCCCGTGATATCTTGTGGTAACGGTAGAATATGGTCCGACTACTAGAGATGGAGTCTCGTCTGGGTTGGCTATACGCACCTCAGATTGGGCGTGATGTGTCAATGACAGAAAAGCACTTCGTGGTGTTGCTTTGATTGGGATCATAGCCAGGTCTTGTTCACTGGAAGCGTATCGTTGGCCTTTGAGTTCCGCAGGGTCGGCATATGGCAACAATGCTAGCTGTGAGGCCCTTGGCTCTCGCTAAGATGTCAGATTGGATTGTCTCAAGTGTGCGCTTGAGGCTCCACCGTGATTTACCTGTGATAATCGAGCTGCATTAAACTCCTGAGAATCTAGTTTTTCATGACCGGTCTAAGACGATTCGTATCACTTCATTCGCGGATTATGTTCAGAGAGTGAGCCGTGGAGCCGCAGCACATATCTAATCGGAGGAGCAAAGCTGCGTATTATTACTCACCAAGGCATTGAGCATGGGCAAGTTTGTATTTTCAGGACAAGCTTGGAGTGGTGAGTAACACTTTCCCTGCGATGAGGGGAGTACAATTATGTACCAAGGCAAGTGTTTTCTTCCCTAGGCCCCAAGGGGGAGAAATTACCAATATGGGTCTTAGTCAAATTAATTTGTGAGATGCAAATTAAAAGATAATCCTATGATTAAAAGGAGGGTGAGTGAAGAGACACAAAATCTCGCCACCCATCTAATCTAAACTCAACCATTAGATTAGAAACTCCTCACCTTCCTCATGAGGGTTGATTAAGGCAAATGGGCGCATCCATTCTTGGTTGTTCAAGAACAAGGAGTTGAAGAAATCTTGGTGGAGAACAAGAGGCTTTTTGGTGAGATGCCAAGAAGAAGAAGATGTGCTCAGCAGCCTTGTTGAGAGAACAAGAGATCAAGAATTCCCTTGTTGAGAAAACAAGAGAGAGCAAGAGAGAGGTCGAAATGAAGAAAAAAGACAAGAAGAGAAATTTCGGGAGCATTGGCATGCATTCCAAGGCTGCTTCTAATAGCATGGAGTGGAAATGTAAATTGAATCTCAAGAAGTTTTGGCACGACTGCGGATACCCATCCAAAGATAAATTGTCGCATAGCTTGTAACGAATTTCTCAATCGAATTGGAGAAGCAAAGCCACAGAATGTCCGTGACAAGTCTGTGTAAATATCCTCAAGATGAAATGTAAAGAATTTCTCAAGCTCATAAATAATACAAATCCCTCTCTAACCGGTTTTCCCCTTGTGGGTTTTCCAGGTTCGGGTTAGACCCAAAATATTTGTGTCTAATATTTTCTAAGTTTTGCATATTACTGATATTTAATTTCTGCATTGAAAATGATGTTCATTATCCTCGTGTTCGCTACTGGAATTTATTTTCAACAGAAATTTATTTTCCTCGTTAAGTTTTTAGATGCCGAATGACACCAGAAATTACGCCGAAAACACCAGTCAGAAGATGTTTCCAAACACGCGGTTAGTATATGCCAAACACTGCATTAGATAAAACGCCGAGATATGTTGAAACACTGTTGTAGTAGATGCCGAAACACGGCTGTAGCGCGTAGATGTCAAACACGGATTGTAGCATATATTTAAACAAAGGTTGAAACCGAGTTTGGCATTTAAATTTGATCAAAATCATTAGACTGAAACTCGGTGGGATTTTGAAATATTAACATTTTGGTGGAAACAGATTGGATTTTTCTGCATATCTCAACAAAATTGAATTTGTATCTCTTGAAGAGTCATCACTAGCCTTGGAAGGCTATTCTACATTGCACGATGACTCTACAAGAGATGAAGACCATGAAATCTAGTATTGACCTCATTTTGGGGATCATTCCCTATATTTTGCAAACTGAATTTTGACTTTCTATCTTTAGCATATCTGATCCATGCTTTTAGGATCTCAAAACTGTATTGTAAAGCTATAAAGCTAAAGATAGAAGATGAACTAGGGGTTCGATTTTGAGTTCTAAACTATACTGTTATTCCGATAGAGATTCTTTCTATAATATGTTTAGCCTGCAAGCTTCTTTCACTGTTATTGTCAGATCTTCTTTTCTCTTTCTGTTATATGCTTATGAGTTGAATTATGTTCTTTATCTATGTTTACATAGTCCATTGGTGACTGTCATCTCGCTATCTGATTAGTAAGCAGAGGATCATAAGTATTTACTGTTGATTTGTTATCCCATCATATCTATTGTTTTATAGACATATGTTCTATTTAATTGATTAGTCTCTTTACCCATTTGATTCACCTATCTGATAATAGCTCTTGAAGGCCTTGCATTGTTTGAATGTCCTTAGACAATATTTTGATATAGTCCAGTGAGTTAGATATTCATCTTGATCCAAACCCACACCTATATTTGAGAAAATAGTTTCCAAAAAGATTAAGTTACCAGGTATCTCTGACTTACAGCCTAGGAGAGTTTCCTGGAGTGATAACAAGTTGCATCACTTGATTTAAAGTTTGAGCAACTAGATGTTAATATTTCTTTCTTACATGGAGATTTGTGTAAGGGTCCTAACCCACACATAGGTAGAACAATATATTATGATGTAATAAAGGTCAATATTAATAAGGCCTTGCAATAAAATAGAATAAGTTGAATATAAGAAGACCTAATATAAGCTTCCGCTTCTAGAAGGATCTTCCTCTAGGTGCTTCTTTTGATAGAAATATTTAGTATAAATAGGAGTTGAGGGTATGAGAACCCTAACTTGGATATTATTGTAATAGATCTCCGCTCGACTGGAGGTTGCCCCCTCAAAGAGGCCCATGAACATTGCTCTCAGAATCAAAGTGTTATTTCTATTGTTATTCTTATATCATTTCAGTGTTATTGTGGTGATCGTTCTTGTTATATAGCTGTTATTCTTCCATTTCTATCATTTTATTTATCTTATGCATACCTTTTATATCTGGTATATTACAAGTGGTATCAAAGCACTTTCCTTGGCAGAAATTATGGGTAATTTCTTTTCAGGGTAGAAACGTGTTCCGACATCTTTAAGCCATAGAGATTTATCATTACATGAATAAACCCGTGGTTGAGGGATTCATACATGCTGGAAATACAAGTGGTACTTAAGAGCACATCTGTTGGCCACCCTTGTAACCCCGGTTGGTGCCCCTCCGAGTGGTAGCACATCAGACAACACCTGTGTACAGATCAACCTAGATTGCCTGAATCCCTCTTTAGATAAATTGATCGGCCGCCTGACTGCTATAGTGCCACCGAGAAAAACACTCAGGAAGATACTCTCTAGTACCTAGGTAGTCAGGTAGTACGGCTAAGGGTACGGTCTAGCCTCATTAGTTAGTGCCTTGATATATTGGGTCGAGTACTACTATTGGACCCTGCACATATATCAGAGAGCTATAGCACAGGGAAAACCCTTGGCTGTAGAACCCTTGAATACCTAAGCCTTCGGGACAAAAACATAAAGAAATTAAAACAGAAAAGATCTATTGCCACGCAAATGTGTTCGGGTTGCCAAATCACTACACTTTTCTTCCTGGTTAAGAATTTGCTCATTTCATCAATGCAGTATTCTTCAAACCGAAGTATAACTCTGTGGGTGTAAAAAAAAATGTCTAGAAATTTTTTCACCATTATTTGAGACCTATTCCATTAGATTCATCTCTTTTCCCTTATCATATTCATACATATCATTTTTTGGCAAAATATTTGACCCCACTTGCCCCTTTTCGGTTCCCTCATCCTCATGGCCCATATCTATAGCCAAGACTTGAAATATCGCTTCAATAACTTGCAATCTAATCTCACCAAGACCCAACAAGAAGTTAAACAACTCATTGCCAATGTTGTCGCCATCAATACAACCATGCAATCCTCAATGGAGGAAATCAAAGAAAACTTGTCCACCTGACTTGAATATGTCTTTTAGACACTCTGCACCAAGATGCATATCCCTATAGATAACCCTTCCTCTGACTCACCTCCACATACTGAAGCTAAAAATTTATCTCATTCCCATAACTTCTAGAACCATCACTTTCAACGTGACCTGCGCATTTCGTGGGTGGATGTGACCAAATTTGATGGCTTAGGCCCCACTGGTTGGGTAACCAAAATGGAACATTATTTCCCTTTATATGACATTACAAATGACTTGGACAAACTCCAGTATGGTGTTCTCCATCTAGATCAAGAACATTGGCAATGGTGGCAATGGAGAAAAACTTCCCATCAAGGGTATATTTCTTGGACACACTTTGTGGCAGAGCTTTATGAACGCTTTGAAACTGACACCAACCATTTGGGTCGTTTGACAAAGTTGAAACAATCAGGAAGAGTGGAAGACTTTATAGCTTCCTTTGAGCACCTGTCTTTTCGGACAAAGGGCATGTCTGATGCCTTTTTCTGAGAGTGTTTTATCAGTGGCCTCAAGGATGAGATTT
Source organism: Picea sitchensis (assembly GCA_010110895.2). NCBI lineage: Eukaryota > Viridiplantae > Streptophyta > Pinopsida > Pinales > Pinaceae > Picea > Picea sitchensis. The sequence goes on from SNQJ01S0115453.1 coordinate 18,856, forward strand.
GGGCCCATGTCCTCATGGCTCGGCATATGAGTTGGGTGGAGACTACTAAAAGAGATAAATAAGCACAACAAGGTGTATCTTCTCAAAACCGAAAACCCTCCTTTATCCCTCGCACTAAATTAGTAAATCCCACAACTCCCTCCACTCCACTAAAGATCCAAAAATTGACCAAGGATGAAATGGTTGAATGCCAACTCAAAGGCCTTTGTTATAATTTTGATGACAAATATTTCCTGGGCCACAAGTGTAAGGAACAAAATATTTTTATGGCCATCTCAAAGGATATTTCGGAAGAGGATGTTGAAACTTCTCTTGTGTCTGAGTCACCTGAAACCATTGACATAACCCCTCCCTCAGACCCTCCCGAAGTAGAACCTATCATTTCCCTCAATGTTCTCACTGGCTTCTCTGCGCCCCAAACCCTTAAGCTAATCGGTTACATCAAGCATAAGAAGGTCATCATTCTGGTTGATAGTGGAAGCACCCATAATTTTATTCATCGCCATATTTCCCAAGAAACTCATTGCTACATCCATGTCGTCAATAATTTCCAAATCATGATTGCCAATGGTAGCTCCATGAAATGCGCAGGGCGTTGTGAAAATGTGCATCTCCAAATTGGTGACTACCACCTGAAATGCCATAAGTTTTCTATCAACATGGGCGGTTGTGACATTGTGTTGGGTACAGACTCGCTAAGGACTTTGGGTCCCATTCTCATGTATTTTAAGGAATTAACCATGAAATTCAACTAGGAGGGCTAGCAATATAAGTTCCAAGGAATCATTGTTGGTTCACCTGAGATCATTACTTCCCATTGCATGGAAAAGTTTCTCAAAAAAGGCCTTTCTGGTGTTATTGCCCAACTCCATGCCATACAAGAAACAAGGACACCCTCAGTGCCGCAAGACCTCCAAGCCATCATTTCTAAACATCAAGTGGTCTTTTCCACTCCCCAATGACTCCCTCCTTCCCAGGTTGTTCATGATCATTCCATTCCCCTTGTACCTAGAAGCCTTCCTCCCAATATCTGTCTGTATCGTCACCCCTTTTCCCAAAAAAATGAAAGTGGGAAAATGGTCCAGGAAATCCTTAATGCAAGCATTATCTGCCCTAGTACGAGTCCCTACTCTTCTCCTATGGTCATGGTCCTAAATAAAGAAGGTTCTTGGTGAATGTGTCCTAACTTCTGTGCCCTCAACAAAATTACCATTGAAGACAAATTTCCGATTCGTGTCATTGATGGCCTCTTGGATGAATTGATTGGCGCCCAATTATTTACTAAACTTGATCTTCGTTCAAGATACCACCATATACATATGAAAGAGGCAGACATCCCCAATACTTCCTTTAGAACTTATAAGGACCACTATGAGTTTTTGGTCATGCCCTTTGGCTTGTGTAATTCCCCCTCCACCTTCCAAAGCCTCATGAATCATGTATTCCATCCTTTTATCTGTCATTTTGTCTTAGTTTTCTTTGATGATATCCTCATCTATAGAAAAACCTGGACATACCATCTTTCTCATGTGGATTGAGTTCTCCATCTACTCTCTCAACACCAAATTTTCCTGAAACAGTCTAAATGTTCTTTTGGCACCTCAGAAGTCGAGTACTTGGGTCATTTGGTTGGCAAGGATGACGCTAGGGTAGATCCTAAAAAGATTGAAGCTATGAAATACTGGCCTCACCCAAAGAATATCAAAAGATTGCATGGATTTCTGGGCATAATAGGTTATTATCGCAAGTTTGTTAAGAATTATGGAAATATTGCAGCACCTCTCACTACACTCCTAAAAAAAAACTCTTTCACTTGGACCCCAACCGCTGCTCAATATTTTCAAACCTTGAATATGGACATGTGCACCACTCTAGTCCCGACCCTTACCGATTTCACAAAGACCTTTGTCCCTGAATGTGATGCTTCATGGAAAGGAATTGGTGTTGTCCTTATGCAAGAGCTTCAGCCTTTGACCTTTACGAGCAAGCAATTTTCTGAATGAAATCTGGGAAAATCAATATATGAAAAGGAAATATTGGCTATTTTGCATTTCGTTGATCTCTGGAACCCTTATCTATTGGGGCAACACTTCCAAATTAAGACAGGCCATCAAAGCCTCAAGTATTTTTTGGAACAACGCATTTCCTCCCCAAAGAAACAAAAATGGGTGACTAAGATATTTGGCTATGATTATGAGATAATTTACAAGAAATGAAAACACAATGTGGTTGCAGATGCACTTTCCTGAAAATATGAAGATGAAGGATCCCTTTTTTCTCTTTCCTTCATTGTACTAGATTGGCTCCAAGCCATTCGCCATGAATGGCTACAAGATCCCAAAAGTTCGCATCTGATCCAACAATTGCATTCCAATGCTCCAACTTCCCTAGGGTACTCTTGGCTCCATTATTAGCTTCGATACAAAGGATGTTTGTATTTAAGTAAACAATCAAAACTGAAATCCAAGGTACTTTATGAGCTTCATGCTACACCCACGGCGGGGCACGCCAGGTTCACCAAAACATATGACAAGGTCAAACGATCTTTTTCTGGGATTGTATGAAACAAGATATTCATAATTTTTTCATTGAATGTGATGCATGTCAATGCAACAAGGGAGAAATAGTCAAATCTCTGGGCACACTACAACCACTTCCGATTCCACCTGCTATTTGGAGGGATATCTCTATGGATTTTATTACAGGCTTACCCAAATTGGGAAATAAATCAGTCATCATGGTGGTTGTTGATCGTCTTTCCAAGTATGCTCATTTATGTGCTCTTCAACACGCATTTACACCATCCACGGTGGCTGAAATTTTCATGGATCAGGTCTTCAAGCTTCATGGCATGCCGCACTCTATTGTTTCTGATCGCAACCCAACTTTCACCAGCATTTTTTGGCAAGAACTATTCAAGCTACAAGGCACCCAATTGCGTCTCAGCACAACTTATCATCCCGAGACTGATGGTCAAATGGAAGTTGTCAACAAGTGTTTGGAAACATATTTGAGGTGGTTTGCCTCAGAAAAGAAAAATCAATGGGCTCAATGGTTACCCCTAGTTGAATGGTGGTACAACACTTCATACCGTACAACTACATGGATGACTCATTTTGAAGAAGTATATGGACAAAATCCACCTTCAGTTCTCTCATACTTACCTGGTGTCTCGAAGGTCCAGACAGTTGACCAAACACTTATAGTTCAAGAGGGTATTCTCTGTACCCTCAAAGATAATTTGGTCATGCAACATAATCACATGAAGCAACAAGAATATCAAGGTCACTCTGAATGTCAATTTTCATAAGGGGATCAGGTGTTTCTTTGACTACAACATTACAAGAAAAATCCCCTCAAGGCCGAGCAGTGTCAGAATCTAGCGCCCAAATTTTATGGTCCTTATATAGTTCTCAAGCGCATGGGACAAGTGGCCTATCACTTAGCTTTTCCTAGTCATTTGAAGATACATATTGTTTTTCATGTTTCATGCTTAAAGAAGGTGATTGGAACTAAGTTCCAAATTCAAACCAACCTTCCTGAGTTAGCCGAAGAAGGATCCATTTGGCTACATCCATAAGAAAATTTGTACCAACATGAGCGTCAACTGCGTCAGAGAACCATCAAGGAAGTGTTAGTCTAGTAGAAAGATACAACTCCAGTAGATGACACTTATGAACCGGCTACCATTTTGCAGCAATTTCCACATCTCAAGCCTTGAAGAGAAGGATTTTTTTAAGGGGGAGGACTTGTTAGGGTCCTAACCCACACATAAGTAGAACAATATATTCAGATCTAGTAAAGGTCAATATTAAGAAGTCCTTGCATTAAAATAGAATAAGTCGAATGCAAGAAGACCTAATAGAAGCTTCCGCTTCTAGAAGGATCTTCCTCTAGATGCTTCTTTTGATAGACATATTTAGTATAAATAGGAGTCGAGGGCATGAGAACCCTCGCTTGGATATTATTGTAATAGAGATCTACTCGACTCGAGGTCGCCCCTCGAAGAGGCCCGTGAACATTGTTCTCAGAATCAAAGTGTTATTTATGTTGTTATTCTTATATCATTTCAGTGTTATTGTGGTGATGGTTCTGGTTATATAGTTGTTATTCTACCATTTCTATCATTTTATTTTTATTTTGCATAGTTTTTATATCTAGTATATTACAATTTGGATGAGGAGATTTACATGAAACAACTTGAAGGGTTCGTTTAGAATCGCAACAATAAATTTCTTTGTAGGCTCAAGAAATCATTGTATGGTCTGAGGCAGTCTCCCAGACATTGGTACAAAATAATTTGACTCTTTCATGATGAGCAAGAATTGTACTAGTAGTGAGCATGATCATTGTGTTTACTTTAAAATTTTAAATAATGACATATTCAGTATCTTAGTATTGTATGTTGGCGATATTCTTTTAGCAAGAAAAAGTGTAATTGAGATCAACGGGTTAAAGGCTCAAATGGCTAGGACGTTTGATATGAAAGATTTAAGAGCATCAAAGCAGATTTTGGGCATGGAGATATTCAGATATAGGAGGAATGGTAAGATTTGGTTGTTACAATAGAATTATGTCGATAAAATACTTTTGAGGTTTGGTATGAATAGTGTGAAACCAGTTTCAGTACCTTTCACTTCCCATTTTAATCTTTCTTCAAGTTTATGTCCTACTACAAAAGAAGAAAAGGAACATATGTCTCAAATATCGTATGCTAATGCAGTAGGAAGTTTAATGTATGTGATGGTTAGTACAAGACCATACATTTCACATGTAGTTGGGGTTTTCAATAGAGATATGGAAAATCTAGGTAAAGAGCATTGAGAAATGGTGAAATGGGTGCTTCTTTATTTAAGGGGCCCAAGTGATCATTGTATCACCTATAACAGTGGTTATGAGCTATTCCATGGATATGTTGATCCTGATTTTGCAGGTGATTTGGACAAGAGGAGGTCAACTTGAGGATATGTATTTACTCCTATAGGTGGAGATATTAGTTGGATTTCAAAGCTATAGAACATTGTTTCTTTATCCACTACAAAAGAAGAATTCATGGTTGCTTCACATGCTTGCAAAGAGGTGGTTTGGTTAAAAGGATTGTTTGGTGAGTTTGGAAGGATGCAAGACAAAGTAAAGCTACTTTGTGATAATCAAAGTGTTACTCACTTGGCCAAGAATCCAACCTACCATAGTAAAAAAAAACATATTCCTATTAAGTACCATTTTGTAAGATATGTCATCGATGAAGGTGGAGTTTCTCTTGAAAAAGTTCATACAAAAGAGAACTGCGCAGACATGTTCACAAACCGATACTTTTAGAAAAGCTACGATGGTTCTTGGCTTCTCCTTGATTGCAGAAAAATTGATAGAATAAAATAATGAGCAAGGTATCATAATTTTTTTTTGTTAAGATGGAGATTGTTGAAATGTGTGACAACAGAACCACTGAATTCAAGGAACAATCATCTACATCAACTCCTCTGATTAAGGATTCAGTTGTGTATATGTCAACTCAGCTAGAGTATGCATAGGAGATAATTTGTTGTTCAGTTAGTAAGTTGTTTGAGTTGAGACTATAAACCTAGGCGAATTATTTATTCCATGTATGTGATAAAAGGGGTGTGTGAGTTAGAAAAACTGTTAACCTCCATTTATGAACAAATGAAGAATCGATACCATTACTTGGTGGACATAGCCCAAATTTGGGAAAACCACGTAAAATCTATGAGTCTCTTTTATAGATCTTCTATATGATATTTTTTTTTTATATATTTGATGTGTATTAGTTTTTTTGTGGCTAGAATGTACAATAGTCTATAGGAAAACTATTTCCCACGACACTTACTTAGTCTCACAACACCGAATTTCATACCTGATTTCATATGTGTCATGAGAGGGAAGAAATATATTTTAAAAATATAAGTACAAAGGTAACAAAATTCTCTATAAATTTTGTTTTCACTTCAAGCCAAAACTCTTTGAAGTTGAAGAAACACAAAAAAAAAATCACTTTTCAATATAATTTTTAAAGGAATCATTTTATTCAAAAATCCTTTTAGAAACATAGCATTTAAATGCTCAATCATTTTATTCAATTTTTTTAATCTTTTTGACAATATTCATTGTGAATGACCAATACATGATCATAGGCTTCTAAGCCCATAATTCCCATAATTTCTAGGAAGAAAGGTCCACTCATGTTAAAAAAAAACCAATATAATCACATAAAAACAAGAAGGTTAAAAGTGAACATTTTCCATATATGATAGTATGTTAATTTAAACCCCCCACACATATGAAGTGTATTAACTATCCTAAATAATAATTTTAAATAATAATTTTAAATAATAAATTTTTGATGAAAATTAATATTATATAATAAAAAATAAAAAATCAAAGATTATAAATATTAAAAATAATGTTAAAAAATTAAAAAAAAATGTTGTAAAAAGGTTTTGGATAAGAATTGTGTGGGAGGTTTCATTATCTAGAATTTTTTTACAACATTATGATTAATTGCGGAAACCTCCATTCCCACATTAAAAAAATATCAAATATATTAAAAATTATATTTTATAAATATCAAAATTAGACTAATCAAATTAAACTTTAATACACTAATTAAAAAAGCTATCATTTAAATAAATATCAAAATTCTTTTCTACAAAATTAAAATAAATATCACCTGAAACATGTCCTTCAACCAATTAATTTATTTTACATGTTTATTGACATATATGGTAAGCATAAGAGTAACATACCAAATCACAATAATTGTCTAATATTTCCCCACCCGCTAGCTGTTTATGATTAAAAGCATGCCAAATCACAATAATTGTCTAATATTTCCCCACTCCGAGATGTTGATGATTAAAAATATTATTTTATAAAGATCAAAATTATATAATCAAATTAAACTTTAATACAATTATATAAATTAAAAAAGCGATAAAAGTAATTTGGCAGTCGTTGACGGTTTTGGTGGAAGAGAACTAGTTTCAAAGACTCGTTCAAAAAGATTATATATATTAAAAATAATATTATTTTATAAAGATCAAAATTATATAATCAAATTAAACTTTAATACAATTATATAAATTAAAAAAAACGATAAAAGTAATTTGGCAGTCGTTGACGGTTTTGGTGGAAGAGAACTAGTTTCAAAGACTCGTTCAAAAAGATTATATATATTAAAAATAATATTTTATAAAGATCAAAATTATATAATCAAAATTAAGATAATCAAATTAAACTTTAATGTACATTTATAAAAAAACTATAAACACCAAAATACTTTTACAAAAAATATTAATTATTAAGTGGGTGTTCGATGAAAATAAAATAATATTTAAGTGGGTGTTCGATGAAAGTAATCAAAATTAAGATAATCAAATTAAACTTTAATGTACATTTATAAAAAAACTATAAACACCAAAATACTTTTACAAAAAATATTAATTATTAAGTGGGTGTTCGATGAAAATAAAATAATATTTAAGTGGGTGTTCGATGAAAGTAATCACCCTCTTAATACATAACAATGATATGCCACATCACAATAACTGTCTCTGATCTAGATGATTTAAGTGCGTGTTTATAAGATTTTATAAAATGCTCGTTTGACAAAGTTCAAAATTAATGGCAGAGAGAATATGGTAGTTTAAGGAAGCTCAAAATTAAAATTATTGTCAATTGAAAATTAAATTATCATCCATTAGAGTAGATTTTCTCAAAAATAGTATCCAAAGAAATGTCAAAGCCAACTACCATGTTCAGTTTTTTTTGTTTTTTATTTAAATTATATATAAAATAAAAGAATGCAATTATATATATATATATATGGGGGTTCAACATTATATATATATATATGAAAATAAAAAAATAAAAAAATTATTAATAAATAATGTTATTTTTGATTAATTTTTATTTTAAATTATATTTGATAATGAATTCTGAACTAAAATGATTTTATGGTTTTGTTCCAGGGGATATTTGTTTATATCATTGAGTTCATTTTAAAATAATGTTTTATCTTTTAATTTAAAGTTATTCTATGACAAAATAATAAATTCTCCAATGAATTTTGATCATACTATCTTTATCAATTTCTTAAATCTTTTTTTTAATTAAATTTGATTATTATTTTTTAATTAAACTTACATTAAGACTCAAACAAAAACACTCAAAAATTAAAATTAAAATTATTTTAAAAACACTCAAATAAAATTAAAATTATTAATATTTTAAAAAATGAAAATTATTAATATTTTAAAAAATAACTTTTTGCCTTCCCTATCAAATCAACTCAATGTTAACAAAATAAATTTCTAACTACAAAAATTTAGTATATGTACTTATCAAATCAATATTGTCTATCGAGGTTAGTGTTTCAAATTAGGTTAGTGTTTAGGAAATGAGAGTTGTGAGGACATTTTTGGTTTGAAACCATTATAATTAAGTTTACCCACAAGGTATTAATAAACACTACAAATAAAAAAATAGATATATATTAAAATCATATAAATTTAAATATAATATTATAGATTTGCTTTAATTTTAGGAGAGGGATTAATAATTTGAAATGTATAATAAAAATTTAATTTAATTTGGGATTTATTAGGTATAGGGAAGGATAAAGAACTTGGAATACATTAGTATATATGATCTATCAAAGATGGAGATCTACAGGAGAAGGTGACCACACAAGCCATAGCTCGGCTTCTGACCAAAAACTCTCCTGAGGGGCGCAAATCTGAACTGGGGCTCACCATTACTTTGGGTGACCAAACAAATGGAGATCCAAGACGAGGTGATTCGAGAGTGGCCAATAGGTTTTGATGATCTCAAAGTGACCTCCAAGGATTAGTGGGAGAAGCATAATGAAACCATGGAAGAGCGCAGACTCACTTCATTCCCACAAAGAAGAAACCAACAAGGGTGCAAACCCTAGTTGGCACACCCTCCCTTTTGCCTAAGAAAAATCGAAGGAAATGATTTGTTGCTTGAGAGAGTGGATTAATGAGATAATCTTGATCAAATAGGTGGATGCATGGAAAACAAAGTCACGAGGAGGCAACCATAAAGGAAGGTGCACTGGTTATTCTTCAGGAAACCCTAAAAACAAAATTGTCATAAATGTAAAATGAAAACTCAGAAAAGAAAACAACCAAGACACATACCTT
>SNQJ01S0115454.1:6640-28036 GCA_010110895.2 Picea sitchensis
GTGGAGGGACCATAATGGGGGGGTGGGGGTTGTCTAGTTTTAGGAATTTGAAATCCTGTAGGGGATCCAAAACCGACAAAGGAATAGTGTAGTGTAAATTCAAAATAGACTCAAAGGAAGGCACCTGAAATTTACCTCGGGGATGAAGTGGCATCTGCTCCTGAGCCTGAGGGGAGTCTCGACCAATAGCCAGTCGACCCGAGAAAGTTTTTGCACCACCCAATGACTATAGATCCCCCACTAAAGAACTACCTAAAGAGTGTTGAGAATCTGAGGTAGAGGAAGTAGAAGGCGAAGCCAAATCTGAAAGAGAGGGCCCTCTCTGATGGGTTGATGACGAGGGATGCCAAGAAGAGGATGGACACCCACAGAATGACATTGGGAAATATTTTAAAATATTCGCGTGAGCATGACAGTGCCTGTAGTGGAAAGGGATGCCCTCATAATCAAGAATCTAAACCCTTGTTCGGTCACGATCTGTAATGTTGAGTTCTTTCTGCAAGCCACCCCTAATGTTAAGAGAGACTAATATGTGGGAAAATTCCATTTCCCCCATATCCCTGAAAGAGAAGTATGCATCCAAATAAGTGCCCAACATGTTCCCAATCACTTGGAAGACTTTAACTAACTAGAGGTGAGGCGAAAGCCATGGCAGATGATACCAGATTGGGAAGGATTCCATACGCTCGCTAGCAGCGTCGAATGTGGGATCCAAATTTTTTAGAATGATTGGGGAGGAACCAATGGTCCAATAGCCTGAAAGGGCCCAGGTAGCCTATGCTTCCTCTGAGAATATAATCAGGAACCAACCCTAAGAGAGGCATCGAATTTGTGGAGGTGGGGTTTGATCCAACCCCCAGGTAGAGGCCACCCAAAATTTGAGTGTTTTCTCACTGAAATGTCATCCATAGACCTTACCCACCACCGATTTATCTGCTATTTCCACCACTTCTTCCATAGAAAGGTATTCTCCCAAGATTAGATTTGAGGAGTCTGAGACAACCCCAATGCACTTATTCCTCTTCCAACACTTTTTAATGATGTGAGGGTCCAGACCCTCAGCTAATCCAAGAGGATCTGAATTTTTGTTTCCACTGTAGCCAATACTGTCCTACCCATTCATATTTTTTGGTGGTATATAGGAGGAAATAAACCTCACAGGAGAGCTCCCAATGACCGATTTAGTGAGTAGTTTGGAGCTGGCATCAGGGTAAAAAATGGAACCCATAAATTCAGTTTATGGGATTTTTTCACAAAGAGGGTGCAGTTCTGCTTCAAACTCCACCAAGAGAGGACCCCCGCAAGAAGGAGAGAAAAGTGGGATCGCAGAAAGAAAACTTGGGATAGTAGGAACCGAGGAGTCCCATGGGAGAGTAGTCAGAAGAGGCGAACCCACAAAAATAGGTGAAGTAGAAACCCCCACACCAGACAAAGAACCCACCAGCCCTTGAGAGACCAACTAAGATGCGAACTGAGTCCCCAGGGGAGTAGTCTCTGATGAGAGGTCGCTTGTGGGTTGCAGCAGTGAAGAAGGTTTAGATACCAAAAATGTCCTCGGAGCCTGAGATAGAGAGAGAATGGGAGCAGAGACGCATGAAGGATCCCCCCAAAAGGATGCCACATCGGTCACCAGAAGGTTCCTGGTGGAGACAGGGAAAGGGTTTCTACCTACTGGAAACCAATGTAGGGTTTCATATGGGTCCAACCAGTATTCAACCTCTTCTTTGTAGGTCGCCATGAGCTAGGAGGGGTAGTTTCTTGTTGAAGGAAGAGAACACTGACTCACGACCTCTAGTCGATAGAGAGCTCTGACTGACCTCATAGGGGACTGCATTGGCAAAGGAGGGAGGTAATGTGAGTGCTCCTGCAGTAGTGAGAAACCACAGAGTCCCATCGTTTCCCCTCCATGACAATTGTTTTAAATCTTTTTAAAATTGTGTTATATATATATATATATATATATTCTTTATAAAATTAAATTTATTTAATATGTTTTCCTCCCCTAGATTTTTCCCTCTCTGTTTATTTATTTATTTTTGAAACCATACTGGATTTTAGGTCATGGTTCAAACAAGTTGTAATTTTTACCTTGGAAAAAGGGTGATTTTGGGCATATGACTTTTAGATTTAGCGGTTGATTTCAATATTTTGGTTTCAATGGTACTGGTTGTTGAACCCATGCTTTCAAACAAGATGTAAATTTAACTTTGAAAGAAAATGTGCTATTGGTAGCACCACTTTTTGATTTGGGGGTTGTTTATAAGCTTTTTTTTCACAACTTTATGAGTTTTTGACACCATGGTTTCAAAAGGTTGTAATTTTAACCTTGAAAATAAAAGGGGAATTATAGGAGCACCACTTTTTTAAATGGGGTAAAAACAACACCTAAAAAATTAGAGCTCTGGAGGTTCTCATCAAGTAGTAACTATGTTTGACAAAATCTGGAACACTAACACTATTGGGTACATTTTTTTGTGGACCAATTTTGTCTAAGCACTAGCACAAAGATTAATTTAGTAGAAGATGAATCCATAGAGGAGAAAAATCTGTGGTAGTCTGAGTACAGAAAGCCGTAAAATTTATAAGTACATGAAGCCAAAAGAATCATCTTATACATTATGGTGTTCCTTGATAGCTGAAATACAACATTCAGAGAAATATAGCCATAAGTATAACTATGGAAAGATATAAATAGAACCATAATATGGAAATAGCAACAGTAAGAAAATATTTATTGATATTTATAATTGAGAGAAATATTCACTTGTCTCTTTGAGGGGAAAATATCCAACTGAGTAGAGATCCAAATATAATAACATTTACTTCACAACCAATTACATAAATTTTGTTACCATATACAGTTTCTAATTGACCAAAACCTCTAGCCACCTAGTGGACCTCCATTAATGAGGCCTCAACTACTAACTAGATGACCTTTTTTAATGAGGCCACTTACATTTATTGAATTAACACTTTATTACCTCATATGCCTTATTTAATAGAGATGGCCCCAACCCATTAAGTAACAACCTATTCTCCTAACTAGGGGATTTAGGGTGGGACCCTAAGTACATTCCCTACCCCTTATAAAGTAGTGTTTTCCTCAAGGTTTGAGATCAGAAAATTGGAGGAAAATATCTACTGGTTCTCATGTAGTATTTTCAAGCTGTGTATCCTTCCATTGGATCAAAACTTCATGGATAGTAGACTCGAAAAGATGACACTTGCACTGATTGCATCAAGAGGAAATTTCTACGGCCCAGTATGGGGGAGAATTGTAATTCTTTCCATGCTCAACTTAGGGTTTTGTAATGTACCCAGCCACCCACATGATGGCCACACTACCTCAAAAATGCATTTCAAAACTGATTTCAAATTTTGATAACATTTAATTAACAAAGAAGCATGAAAGAATACCATAACAACACATGTAATAATAAAGATTCATGCTACAAAATAAAAATATGTTTAAACATTCCATACACAACAAAACCAACAAACATGCAGATTAAAGATACGCATCTCAAAAATATTAATTAATACATAGTGGAAATAAATATACAAGCATAGAAACACATGAAAAAGAGCATTTATCTTTTAAAAAATGAATCACCAACTGGTTGAAGACCAAGGACGTTCCACCCAACCATATATACTACTATTCCAAGTCTCAACATTAGGTCACCCCAAAGCCAGGGCTACGAATCCAAAAGGACAGTTCCAGGGTGTCACTCAACTTCAAAAACTAGTTAGCACTCAAACTCTCACATTTCCCTCCCTTTTCTATTTTCCCAACTTCCTTTTTCCATTTATTTTCCCTCTTCTATACCTACCCTTATTCCCCTTTTATTTTTTCCCTTCTTTTATCCATTTCTAGTTACCATACTTAGTCGCATTTCAAAATTAGACGGGTTCATGGGTCGGTGGATTCACAGGTCTTCATCCCCATCCATGTTCTTATGGCATGAGTCCGACCGATTTCCTTGTTATAATATACTTAACCATTTTTGCAACTTTGTGGGTTCACGGGTTCAAGCCCTCATCTTCCAAGTTCCACGATCTCCACTTTACACCTAAAGGCTAGTGATATACATAATGACCGTCAGACTTGTCGCAGGTAGCGAGCCCCTAAGTATGTCATTTCTCTTGTATCCAAGTCCGACTGACCACTTTGCAACACTTCGCTTATTTTTTATCGTTCATAATCGCGGACTCGCACGTTCTCGAGTTGGCGGGTTCACAAAAGGCTCCATATTAAAAATTTATCTTGTTCGTCCCCACCATATTCTTGCTTTTCCCAATATGCATTTAGAGTGGTTTAATACTAATATCTCATCATGCAGGCCCTGAAAAGATCATCATTAATAGCTAAGGGCTCGAGGTGATTTTTCATTAAATTGCATTAAAGCATGATTTTCCAAAGGTTATAGTATTGTTATCTCTTCAAAAGGATTCATTTCAAGTTGTTATCCAGCTGAAAGAACACTCTCGTCAACCTATGGCAACAACAACTAGACAACATTTATGTGGTGATACTTTAAATATTTTTGGTTTTGAAGACCAGAACTTTCAGTGGTCCAGAGAATATTCATATTACTCATCTCCACCTGCACAAAAAGACATAATATGGACATCTAGAATTACTCATGTAGGGTGTGTCCCAAAGGTATTCGACTGCAAATAACTTATCATATGGTGCGTTGAGAAGTATGTGTCGAGCCAACGAATTATACAACTCCAAGATCATTCCAAAATTTCCCTTTCACCGCAAGTTTTTCATAAGATGTTGAAGCTCCCAAAGCCAACACTTACCTCCAACGGAGAAGACTCTAGAGATTTTTTGAAGAAACATGACAATGGCATGGATCTCTTTCCTGAATATTTGGAGAATCCCACGTATGTTCCATAATACATAACCAACATTCAGGTCAACTCTCTTAAAAACCATTTTCAGGAAATCGCTTGGTTGTTTACCATGTTGACAGGTTAGGAAAGCACTGCTACTATTTCTCAAATGATTCTTTATATTTTGTATTTTACAGTTAAGGAAGATTCTATCTTTGACTGGGAAAAATTGATTTCCATTGAAAATGCATCCCAATTATCACATTACAAAAGCGACAAGAAATTATTTATGGCTTCCTATTTGGTATTCGCGATAGTGTATTACTATTGATTTCAAAAATTGACTATATTTAAGAGGGTGAACTATGAAATAGATCCAGTTACCTTCTGGTATCAGGCATTGTGGAGACACACAAATTCTCTGTATTTTTACAAAGTTTACAATGATTTCATTTCAGTTTTCAAAGGAATGTTGTTTAGTAAAAATACCCCCAGGATATCTCACCAGGCTAAAAAATTCTTGGAGAAAAGAGGAATGATAGAACAGATGGAAAATCATATTGTCATCGGGATCTTTTGTTCCAAAGAAAATTCCTCTTTTCTTCCATACCATATATATGATAAATTGTTTATTATGGAAGTGGCAAGACAATACAATTTATGGCTACACTTTTTCCACGAAAAAAAGGAAAAATCAATTCATTCCCTTGCCATGGAAAATTGGAGATTTCATATTCATAAACATTAATAAAATTGATGAGTTTGTGAATCACTTCAACAATGTAAATCTGAAGTATGCTGAAAATATAAAGGGATTTGACCCTAACAAAATATTTGTGGAACATATGTTGTTAGTAGGATTCAACAACTCGTTCTTTCATACTATTTTGAATGAAGAAGAAGATAACAATCAAGGATTTTGTATATAGAATGTTGATGACTTGGAAACAATACTTAGTACTAATGTGTTTTACAAGAAAAGAGTGCCTGTGAAAAGAGTGCACAGTCTCAAGTTGTTACTCCTAAAAATACCACATCCCGGAGCAATGCTCCAATGACTCACCCAACTAGGAATATTACCAATAGTAGTTCAAGCGGCAGAGGAGAGAAGAATCCTCCCTCTCAAAAAATTGAGAGCTCACACAAGCTCCCTCTGAGAAAAAAAAGGAAGAATGCAGTGCAAGAGGAAGAAGACAATTTCATAGAAAATGACATCAATAAATTCTCTCTTGAAGACATGGAGCTCGAGGAAGATATTGAGAAAAAAATTCCCACAATTGATCATCCAGGAAATATGGCCCAACAAAATTCACCATTAGAGATCGTTTAGAATCACACCTCCATTTAAGAAGAGTCGTTTACCTTCCAAAGTGTTGTTTTTGACAAGGAATCTAAAACATTGATTATAGAAAAAGGTTATCAGAAATATAAGAAGGGAAAATCGCGCTCAGAGATTGACCTAAAGGATATGCATCCATCCCAAATCTCTAAAATTCATGGAGCAACCGGGGATTCTCTTGATGATTATATTGGTGTTCTACAAGAAAAAAACACTAAGTTAAAAGAAATGATCAAAGAGTTGGAAGATGCCTTAATGCCTCTTACAATTCTTGTGAGTCCTTTGTCAATGGTAAAACCTACCACACCCACTATTAAGTTGAAAGGATATTAAAGCCTACTCACATCAGTAAGGATTTATGTAGAAAGAAATATTAAGAAGAGAACATCATTAACAACAGAGGCATGGAAGGTTTCGAAAAATATTGTTTATTTTGGCTCGAGGGTACATGCCTTCCATGAATATCTACAAGATGATATAAAGAAAAAAAAAAGTTTCTACATTGATGTTGTATTACCCTTTGGAATCAAAGTCTCTAACATGACAAAACTAAGAATAAGAGAGGAATATCTACCTTCCCCAATTCGAATAAAACAACTAAATTCCTACTGGAAGGAAAAGATTAAAAATTTGAAGAACGTTGTTCAAGCATGCAACGAAGCTATATTGAAAAGAGAAGAAGTGTTCAAGAGACTCGTGGAGATAAACCTTGCAGGAGGTACTAAGGAAGTACAATACCCTAAATTAATTCTCAACTCAATGTTCCTAACAAAGCAACAATTTGACGAAGAAGTTGAGATATTTAAGGGGTTATCAGTTGAAATTTTTTATGGCATACTCGAATATAGTGAAGGTGAAATAGAGAATTGGCTAGTGGATTATTCCGTGAAAAATTAGGATATTGAGGAAGAATTACATGGTATTTTTCTTGACTTAATAGACTTGGAAGGTGATTTATTTAACATTAAATCCCGCCATGAGATAAACATCGCACCAATGAAAAACTATATTCAAGAATGGTTCAAAAAGGCAATTGACAAATTAACAAACGAAGGGAAAGAAACAGTTGAAATGGTTCCTCTAACCATCAATGAAGACAATAACAAGACCGAAGAAACCAAAGGCTAGCTAGAGCAACACAAGGACAAGGTCTGGATTGAAGTTGGACGGATACAAGAGACCCATTACCAGAAGTAAAATCAAACAACTATGTACTCTAAGAAGTGGAAATCATATTCCTGGAACATTTCCGAATATGGAAGAAAAAAATGAACAACAAGGAGATGAACCACGAAGAGAACCTCTTGAAGAGAGACAAGGAGGCAGAAGAGGTGTTGCAAGACATCAAGAAAACTGAAGAAGAATAAGAGATTCCCCTTTAAATATTCTAAGTGAGAACCATGACCTCCCTATCCTCCCTAAGGGTACCTTGAAGGATTTTTTTGGAGACGGAACAATCGATGCCAAGAGACACCTTAACTTATTTCTTGATGTTTGTGATTTTCATCATGTTGAGTATGATGATGTGATGGTAAGGATATTTCTTCAAACCTTATCAAGAAGATCTTATGAATGGTATACAGCATTACCCAGTAGGTCAATTGGCTCATTTAATGACCTCAAATCCATTTTCCTAACTATGTTCACCCCTCCAATTGCATATCATATCATTCTCACCGATTTCACCCAAATTGGTTTGAGGAAGAATGAGAGAATTCAAGATTTTAATCTCACATTCAATAAAACCTTGATTAAGATTCTAGAAGATAAAATACCTAATGAGCCAGTCATACTCGGTTTTTATAAGAACGTGATGCCCCCAAATGTAAAATATGCGATTAGAACATCGCATATGGATACCTTGGAGGAATAAATGATTAAAGCCACTTATATGGAAGAAATTATGATTGAGGCGGGTGCCGACCCCAACATTATCCTGGGAAAAGTACAAAGGCAGATGGGGGGATAAAGTATCAGTTATCAAGGAGCCTCTAGTTCAATAAAGAATGGATAATTCAAGCCACGACTGACCCAAAATTAAAAAATTGGAGGAGGATTTTTCAAAGGAACCATACCATATGTGAACGTAGACCCTGTTGTAGCACAAGAAACCAAGCAAAGAATTGAAATTGCACAAATGAATAGAACTATCAGACAAATGAAGAACAAGATAACTAGACTAAGAAGGGGGGATAACTATGTAGAAAATTTGAGAATGTCGGTCCAAGAGCAAAGAAGGAACCCTCCCCAAGAAAACAGAGTGAGGTTTGAAAATATCGATAATCTGCAAAGGCCAAGGGTTCCAAGGAAACCAACCCTCAATGTATCTATTTTGGATGATGTATATGATGAGAAAATGGTTGAGCAAGAGAATTATTATTCACTTGATGAAATTTATGAAACTGTACAGATGGATGGATGCGAGACGTCCATGTATATATTTTAAGAAGGAGACAACGAACCCAACTTGCAATAAAACGTTGCCCAGACAAGAGAATTTGTAAATAAATACAAGAATAAAAATAATTCTGGAAAACAAAACAAAAAAGATAAAGAAAAAACGAATGAGAAAAGGGAAAATGAGAAAATGACGGATAACGTTGGAAGTAAGAAGAAACACCCAACATCAAACTCCACTTAGATGACATACAATGTTGTAGAGGACTTAAGTAAACTAAGGATAACTCTTCATTTTATAGAAGTGGTGAAAATTCCCCAACAAAGGGAAAACATTTTGAGATTATTGGATGATCCGTTTGAAAAAATGGAAATTTTTGTTACAAGTCCAAAACAAAGCCAGAACAAATCAACCATCAAGTTGAGAGGTAAAATCTCCCCCTTTTATATTTCAATTGAAAATCATGATGTTGCACTTCATAATTGTTTAGTTGATACTGGTGCGACCAATAATATTATGCCATTGGTGTTCATGGAGGCATTGGGTATGAACTGTACCAAATATTACGAGACTAGTGAAAGTATAAATGCAATTGATTCCAGACAAGTGTCAGCTTATTGAGAAATAAAGGACTTCTATTCTTGGATCATGGTGGCTCCCCATATTATTACAGTTTTCAATATTATTGTGGTATACCTTCCTCCAACATATGGATTTTTTTTAGGAAGAGATTGGTCATCCATGATTGGGGGATACATAACGAATGATGAAAGTTGCATGATGATGCCAGGCAAAGAAGGATCAATGATTAATATTCCTCATGAACCCAGGAGACCCTTCTCTTTCAAAAAGAAGGAAAATGAATTAATGTAATATTATATAGATGTTGGGATCGGAAATTATGTTATCCTAGACATGGAACATATTGAAATCCTGGAGAAAATTCAAGACACAGAGAATCAAGAGAATCTGTTTGAATGCTATTAGAGGATGTCATTCTATGGAGCTTTCCCAAGTTCCGGGAGTGGAGTTGGAATCTTCCTTATAAGTACAGGGAAGATTGTACATCCACATGCTATCAGACTTGAATTTGCATGTATCAATAATGAGGCAAAATATGAAGCCTTGATTCAGGGAATGATTCTTGCACAATAATTGGAGATAGAACATCTAATTGTGATTGGAGACTCCGAGTTGGTAATAAATAAGGTCATTCAGAGGTATAAAAAAAAAGAAAAAAGGAAGGCCTCAAATTATATTTCAAAAGAGTTAACGAATTGATGGAATCTTTCAGCTCTTTCAACATTTTTTTCATGCCAAGGGACAAGAATCAGAAGGAAGATTCATTGGCTTTGGCAATCTCATTGTCAAACCTGGAATGATATTCAAAGAAAAAAAATATTTTCAAATAGAAAGAGTATTATGACCTTCTGTACTTGATAACCAAGAATATTTACAAGTATTTGAGAATGATGAACAGTTGGAAAAAAAAAATTGAACGATGATGATGAATAAGACAATCACACATTGTTAAGATCCAAATACCTAAATACAAAATAGCACAATAGATCCAAATTTATCTGAATACAATCACCACACAAGGTATATGAAACCATATAGAAAACCACCACTTTATTATATCAAAACCCTTTAGGTAGGGCAACACCATACGATGGATCCTATTATGGAAGGGATCCTCTCCTGTTCACTTGCCTCTTCGAGGGGGCATCCTCCCAATGAGCTTCAGCTCCAAATACAATACTTCTTTTCATATGAGCTTCACCAAATACACAATTTCTTTTCATGTCTCAATACATTGCTTGAACTCCCTAGTGCTATCATCTCCTAAGAACATTCTAGAGGAGGAATCTTCTAGAATTAGAACCTTCTAAGAATCCCTCTTACATTAATTATATCTAATTACCCATTTATTATATCTAACTACCATAGTGGGTCTTATTTATCAATATAGTGGGACTAGTCCACCTACATTGAATGACCTCCACTATTATCACTATGGGCCCTCCTGGATCCCCCAATACCTCTCTAGCTACCCACATTCCATCCCCCTATGAAAGTGTTTTCCTCAACGCTGATGTACAACCATATACTAGAGTCCCATGGATACCAGGGACCATAATGTTGAAGAAGATTCAAGAACCAAGGTCCCATGTAGAAAGGAAATCCATCATGTTGAAGTAGTCCAACCACTTCATTGTGTAAGTCTGGGTCCCATGTCCAAGTGCTCATGTGAACTCCTATGAAGATTTTGGAACCCCACAACCAACTCCAAATGATGCTCCAAAGATCACACCTATCATGTGGATCCAAATAAGAAGATATATCCACATAGTGGAAAGCGTCATAGTAGAATTGGAAGGAATAATACCAATCAGAGAATATACAGACCTAACGCTATAACTAGCTCCTATCGTGGGACATTGATGTTCTCTACGCATGGGAGAGAGTCATCAAATAAAATATGAAAGTGGTTGTCATCCTAGAAATGACAACTATCCATATACCAATCATCACAATAGGCCTCAAAATCATACCAAGCATATATTTCTTGATTATATTCATCCCTGAGGCCCTCCGTAAGAAATCTCTTCTGCATTTTATTCAATGAATCTTGAATACTATGAAAACTATCATTGAGGCCATATGTGAGGCTGTATGTGAGGCCATGTACAAATGCATCCAATCTGTCATCCAATGTGTGAAACAATTGGGCTTTGAATGATTCAAGAATTTCTTTCAGGGTTTGAGAGGAAATATCCATCTGAGCACGCTATGAACTCTTCAATCCCGCATTCATCACGAAAAAACCCAAAAAATAGACCCAATAAGTTTCGACAGAAAATCGCGGTTTTTTCTGGAAAAACCCTAAAACACTGTTGAATTTAAAATGCTCATAATTTCACTTCCCGGACTCCGTTTCGACTGATTGTTTTTTTGAAATTGGGTGAAATTGTGAGAGGAACTCAGATCTGTAATTTTTTTGAGAAAATTCGGCCTCCAGCTGCTACAGAAATAAAAACAAATCGCGCCGCCGTCCGCGGAAAAAACCCTGAAAAATTGTAGATTTTAAAACTTCAATATCTTGACCTTCCGGACTCTGTTTCGGACGAATTTGTTTTTCAACTTGGGTGTTTTTCTGAGAGGAAATCAAATATATAACCTTTTTCTACAAATTTTGTACATAAATATACTGAAAAGTTCTGGAATGTTGCGACCCTCGTTTTTCTTGTCTTAAAAACAAATCTGCAAAAATAAAAAAATATTTGCCCACAATGTCTACCAAGGAAAGTGCTCTGATACCACTTGTTAAGAACCCAATACTGAATACAAAATCACCACAATAGATATACAAGAACAATATGCAAAATCTCATTTATTACCATCAAACCCTTGAGGTAGGGCAATACCATACAATGGATCCTGTTATGGAAGAGATCCTCTCATGTTCACTTGCCTCTTCGAGGGGGCATCCTCCTATTGAGCTTCAAATCCAAATACAATACTTCTTTTCATGTCTCATTACATTGCTTGAACCCCTTTATATAGTGCTATCATCTCCTAAGAACATTCTAGAGAAGGAATCTTCTAGAAGTAGAACCTTCTAAGAAGCCCTCTTACATTAATTATATCTAATTGCCCATTTATTATATCTAACTACCATAGTGGGCCTTATTTAATAATATAGTGGACCTAGTCCACCTTACATTGAATGACCTCCACTATTATCACTATGGGCCCTCTGGGCCCCCCCACTACCTCTCTAGCTACCTTACACACATCTATTGTCTCGAAGGATTGTATTCAATCTTAGTCTCTTTTTACGAAAGACGATCATTTCAAGAGTCTCTTGGAATAAATTTCACTCTGAAAGGTTCAAGAAACAAGAAAAATAAATATTGGCACTGACAGTTCCCCAAGATATGTCAGCATTGGAGTTGATTGCACCATTGAGAAATTTGATCAATATCTTGCATTATTTAAAGAATATCTTGATGTGTTCACATGGACTTATGATGATTTGAAAGATTATGATAAGATAATATTTCAACATATCATTCCTTTTAGAGAAGAAGAAAAGTCGGTCAAGCAAAATATAAGGATAATGAACCCCAAATTAAAACCTTTGGTAAAGGTTGAATTGGAGAAATTAAAGAAGGTTGGAATAATATATCCCATTAGGCATTATGATTGGCTTTCAAACCCTATGATAGTAAGAAAGAAGACCAGGGAGATTCAGATATGTGTATACTTTAGGGATATCAACAAAGCAAGTATAAAGGATGATTATCCTTTACCTAACATGGAGTTTATTCTCTAGCAGGTCACGGGATCAGCTTGCATGTCCATGTTAGATGGTTTTTTTGGGTATAATCAAGTCTTGGTTGTTGAGGAAGATAGAGAAAAGACAACATTCATAACACCTTGGGAGACATATGCATATGCTAGGATGCCCTTTGGTTTGAAGAATGCATGAACCACATTTCAGAAGGCCATGGATCATGCTTTTAAAGGGTTGATAGGAAAATACATGGTAGATTATCAAGATGAATTGACACTATATTAAAAAACAAGAGGTGATCACATTCATCACTTGAGGAAAGTTTTTGACAGATGAACATTATATGGTGTTTCCCTAAATCCAAAAAATAAATTATTCATTGTAACTCAAGACAAACTATTGGGTCATATTGCATGTAAGGAAGGGATATATATAGATCTAGAAAGAGTTAAAGCTATAAATGAACTCAACCCTCCATCATCCAAGAAAGGATTTTAATCATTTTTTGGTAAGATCAACTTTGTGCGAAGATTTTTTCCTGACTATGCAATTATTGTGAAGCAGATCAATTTATTGTTGAAAAATGACCAAAGGTTTGAATGGACAACAGATATACAATAAGCTTTCAATAATATAAAAATGGAAATCACTATATCTCTAGTCCTCATTAGCCAGAACTTTCAAAGGGACTTCATCATCTATTTTTTCTCTACAGAAAAAATTGTGGCATCTATTCTTAATCAGAGGAATACCAAGGGTGAAGAAATCCCAATCGGCTTCATGAGAAAAACCCTTCATGTTTATGAATTGAGGTATTCAAAATTGGAAAAGAAATCCATGTCTCTTGTGAAAGCGGTGGCGCACTTTCAAACCTACATACTAAATTCTCATGTCATTTCTAATGTTCCATCCTCGCCAGTGAAGATGATTTTGAATCAACAATTGAGAGAAGGAAAATGGGATAACTATATGGCGAAGATTAAAGAATATGATATTGAAATTAAACCTTTAAAGGTTGTCAAAGGACAAGGTTTATGTAAGCTCATTGAAAATAGTGATTCTTTGGATGGAATGATCTCAATTTCAGTAGGAGAACCATTGGCTTATTTAGAATTGTATAGAGATATTGTATTGTACTTGAGGTCTGGGAAGTTTCCAGTCACCATGAACCCTAAAGAGAGAAGAATATTGAATATGAAGTCAAATAAATATGTGTTGATTGCTGACATATTGTTTAGAAGGAACTATGATGGTATATTATTGAGATGTGTTGATGAAAACAAAGCCCAATAATTAATGAGTGAATTCCATGAAGGAATATGTGGTGGAAATTTTTCACCTACCACCACCGCCCATAAGATAATAAGAGTTGGGTTTTGTTGGCCATCAATTTCTAAAGACTCATATGCCACAACAAGAAAGTGTGTATCTTGCCAGCAATTTTCAAGGAAAATGAAGATATGTGTAATGCCATTACAATTTATATTTGTAGAACAACCATTTTCCCAATGGGGACTTGATGTCGTCGGGCCAATAAATCCAAATTCAAGCAAGGGACATATGTAACTTCTCACCGCTATGAATTATTTTAGAAAGTGGCTAGAAGCAATGGAATTAAAAAGGGCTAATTCTGAAGAGTTAATTAAGTTTCTAAAAGATAATATTTTGTCAAGATTCGTTGTACCATAATAATTCATCACTCATAATGGTTTGATTTTTATTGGTTCAAAATTTACAGAACTTTGTGGAGAATATGGAATTTTTATGGGGCAATCATCAAACTATTATCCACAAGGGAATGGTCTTGCATAATCCACTAATAAGACACTCATCCAGATATTGAAGAAAATTATTGACAAGAACCAAAGGAATTGGAATTTAAAGTTGACTGATGCATTGTGGGCAAGCAGAACGACTCTGAAAGATAGCATCGGGGTGTCTCTGTATACATTCGTTTAAGGGAAATAAGAAAAAATACCAATTAGCCTCGATCTCAATGCTTTGAATTTTGTGGTTAATACAGAATATGCAGAGGACAATTCACCTATGAAAAGGAGGATCAACCAATTGTTGAAATTGGAGGAAGAACGAAGTAAATCCCTAAATATAAATTCTCAGAGATAGTAGAGTATTAAAATACATTTTGAACAGAATGCAACTGTATAGAATTTTCAGAAGTGAGAACGGGTGTTACTCTGGAACAAATCTAAGGAGAAACCATCGATGCACACAAAAATTGAAGCACTCTGGATTTGGCCATACATCATCGAAAATATTATGGGTTTTAATTCCTATGTTTTCAAAGATATGAAGGGTAAAATATTAATGTCGCCTATTAATGGGAAACATTTGAAAGGTTTATTCACCTAAAACTTTCTCATTACCCTGTACATAAATTTTATTTTTCACTTATTCAGTTTTTATATTCTTACCTTTGACTCCATAACCTAATGAATGGAAGTGTATGGTCACAAATATTATGGATTCTTGACAGCCCACATGGGTCATCATCCCGTAGTTGGAGCCAATTATTGAGATCAATTCATGCTTCCAAAATTTCCCTCCCTTTTCTATTTTCCCAAATTCCTTTTTCCATTTATTTTCCCTCTTCTATACCTACCCTTATTCCCCTTTTATTTTTTCCCTTATTTTATCCCTTTCTAGTTACCATACTTGGTCGCATTTCAAAAATAAGTGGGTTCGCGAGTTAGCAGATTCGCGGGTCTTTATTCCCATCCATGTTCCTATGGCATGAGTCCAACTGATCACCTTGTTATAATATACTTAACCATTTTTTCAACTTTGTGGGTTCACAGGTTCAAGCCTTCATCTTCCAAGTTTCGGGATCTCCACTTTGCACCTAAAGGCATGTGATCTAAATTATGACCATCAGACTTCTCGCTGGTACTAAGGCCCTAAGTATTTAATTTCTCCTGTATCCAAGTCTGACCGACCACTTTGCAACACTTATATTTATTTTTTATCGTTCATAACCACGAGTTCCCGGGGGATTCACAAAAGGCTCCATATTCAAAATTGCTCTTGTCCGTCCCCACCATCTTCATGCTTTTTCCAATATGCATTTAGTGTATTTAATCTTAATAATTGATCATGCAGGCCCTGAAAAGATCGGTATTAATAACGAAGGGCTAGAGGAGATGTTTCATTAAATTCCATTAAAGCATAATTTTCCAAAAGTTATATTATTGTTATCTCTCTGAAAGGATTCATTTCAAGTTTATCCATATGAAAGAACACTCTCATCAACCTATGGAAAAAATAGCTACACATCAGTTATGTGGTGATACTTTGAATATTTTTGGTCATGAAGAATAGAACTTTCAGTGGTCCTAAATTGTTTGCGCAAGGTGATTCCTCGAGGTAGTTGACTGCAAAGAACTTATTGCATGGTGCATTGAGAAGTATGTGTCAAGCCAACTAATTATACAAATCCAAGATCATTCCCCCATTTCCCTTTCATTGCAGGTTTTTTGCAAAATGTTGAAGCTCCTAGAGCCAACACTTACCTTCAAAGGAGAAGACTGCAGAGATTTTATGAACAAACATGAAAATGGCCTAGATCTATTGCCTGAATATTTGGAGAATCCCACATCTATTCTAGAACACATAATGAGGATTCAGGTCAACTCTCTTAAAAACTCCTTTCGGTAAATCGCTTGGTTGTTTATCGGGTTGACAGGCCAAGAAATCACTACTACCATTTCTCGCATAATTCTTTATATTTTATATTTTACAGTTAAGGAACATGCTATCTGTTAGAACACTTATAAATCCTAGACTTTGAGTTTTAATTTCTCGAACGTCAGCATTTTTATAGTAACTCAGAATTCGAATTTCAAATAATTAAATCAAATTTATTCCTTTTTCTTAAAGTGTGCATGATGTTCGTCATCGATAAAGTTCCCTTGTTGATCGAACGATCCATTTTTCTCCCGAGTTTTGGAGCCACCTGATTGTTAAAAAGTCAAGTCACTAGAGGCTTCTTTGGAGCTTCGCGCTTCGGGAATTTCACTAGGTCTTAACTTTAAAGTTCTGATACCCAAAAAGTACTCAAAGGATCCTAGTCATAATACACATGTACCTTCCTGAGTCCCAACACATCACCTAAAGTGACATCATCTTTGACACATCACTACAGGTAAAGTCCTTTCGGAAATATAATAAGGAACTAACTTGTAAATCCACGAAGCAGCAAAATCCTGAAGTATTAAATCGAAATTAATTAAGTTAATCTCAATAAAAGTTAGTTAACAACTTCGCACTTCAGAATTCAGACATTTATCATCCATCACATCTTGAATTATCCGAAGTCTGAACCTCCGAAACATTTTGAACTTAAACAGGGTTATTTAAAGCTAAAAAATGATTATCTTGTAATTAAATCGTTTGCGGTTTCGTGCTTCGGGAATTCTATCTCAAGATACTATTAAAAATTCTAAAGTCTGAATACCCAAAAACACTTAAAGTTAAACATGATTAATTATGTTTTAAACTAGATTATCATGTAACTAATCTTTCGCAAAATCACGATTCGGGAAATTTCAAACTTCTTTCATCCAAGTCCCCGATCGCAAACCACCGATATTAATGGCATTAATCACCGATCAACGACAATGATTTCAATATAGATTGTATATTGTCACCTAAGATTTTATAATTAAGGTAAAATGAATGTATCATCAGTAAAGGTATTCGCAAATCAATACACTTAAGGTGAATAAGAATATTGGATTTTGAATTCTATTTTCATTCTAACAGAATAACAAGTTTTAGCCGACTGAGAAGCTCACCCGTTCCCCTGTAACAGGTAACACATTTCTCATTTCACTAATATCATGGCACCATGAAAAATGGCTAAAGCAAGTGGTGAAAGTGAAAAACCAAGCACAGTTGTTATGTCTGACACCTCACCGAGAGTCATCGATACTGTAAAATCATGGACACAAGTGTTTTATATTCAAGAGCACAAGCTAATAAATTTCCTAGAGGATTCAGGGGACGAACTTATCGAAACTCATGCAACTAAACTCATGGATATAGTTGAGTCAGAGCTACACAAATTTTTCTCACAACCGAGGCTCATGCCGTATAACGACATGATAGGTTGGCCCCTAGAGAATGTCGACATTTCAACCAGGAACATTTGCAATTCACAGAAGGCAGTCGTTGGGTCCTTTCGACCAGAGAATATACAAGTAATGTATAAATTATACCTCATTTTTAAACACAGTTACAATGTTGCATTCATAATGGATTTTGACCAACAGGAGTGCACACACTATGAGAAAAACTACCCTGATTTAATCAAGGAATGGTGGGGGAACCCTGAGAAATTCAGGGCCGACACTCACAGCATATATGCCACAGCATCGTTAGACGCCCATATGATCAATGTGGCTATGATGTTATGTAGGATATTCGGTAAAAACGACTCATCTCATTTCCTAATGGCACGGGTACCAATTATGCATGAAGTGGCTAAGGTCTAATCTTTTAACTGGGCCAAGATGTTATCAGACAACCTAGCCAAGGAAATCATAGGATACCAATTGGAAAAGTCCAAAGGGAAACCTAATATTTTCTACATGTCGACATACATCATGGATGTCATTTCTTTTATGTCTCATTTCCCTCTAATGAGCTGGATCTGGACCCCGACCAGTGCTGAGCCTATCCATTTCTATCACTCCAAGTTGTGGGAGGACAAAGCCAGATATTTCTTCTATGAGATCTGTCATTATGTAGTGGTTTCAAATCATTTCTACCTATACGGTTTCCCACCTCCCAATATTTCAAATAAAATCATGGCCAATCTAGGAAAAATAGCAAACTGGTATATCGAGGAAAAATTTTCCTACATCAGGGTTTTTGGGTGCTCAGCTCCCCCCCATGCTCTCCCAAAGTTCTTACCAAATCGGCTAGTATGTCGAGAGGTGGATTATCAGACCATGATAGGGGGCATTAGCAAAGAATTGAAAGTGTCCCAGAAAAAAGTATGGCCAACCTTCTCTCTTCATGTTGGTATGTTTTCATTACTAGATTTCAGACATTCGAAAGTAGAGGTTGCATCTCTAGAAGATGTCAAGTTAGTCGATATTGATTTTAAGAGGCACGATCCTAAGAAGATCATGGAAACTCACCTAGCTCAATACAATTTAAAGAAGTATGTGCACAGGATTTCCCCATAGGATGAAATATTCAGGCAAGCCAAGTCATACGAGGAAGTGTTGAGCAAAGTCTGCACTCTGTCTCCAGATCAATTAGCCAGTTTTTACAGTTTTCAAGAGCATAGAAAAAATAGTTTGCCAAAGGTATTACAAGAAGAACCAACAACACCCTCATCTACACAGGAAGCTACACTTCATGGTTTGGAATAAGGAATTTCCGACAAACAGAGTACTGAGGAAAATCTGAAGAATGTTGAAGTCTCAATGCAGGAAGTGGAGACTTCATCATCAAACCCACTAGATACTCAAACAAAATCTCTACTTGAATATTTTCTAAAAAAGGGACTGGATACATTACCGTCTACACCAAATAAATTGGCTACAAACACTGTAGAGAAAGAACCAACAACAGATATAGGTAACCCCATTATGTCATTAACACCTTTACAGTCAAGTCGAGGAAATCCCAATTCTGAAGTCATATTTATAGAGGATATTACTTCGATTTCAGCTGAGGAAATGCCTCCTTCCAACTTCTTTTTCAAAAAGAAGAGGACGGCTATAGTTAAAAGAGAAACGCATCAAAAATATGGTGCAATAGTCAAAAGGAAAAGGATGTTGTATTATGGACAGGGCCTAGATGATACAGAATTCGTTAGGGAAATGGTAGGCTCATTTGGTGCCTTCGCCATGGCCAATTAGTGTTCAGTAGAAAATGTAGCGGAGCAACTGAAAAAGATAAATCTATTGGTAAGGTAGTTGCAATACCAGATGATGACCATGGAACAGAATGTGAGAAATCAGATGAACAAAGAGTTTGAATAGGTCAGAGTATGTGACAGATATCGGATCTAATAGTTGAAAGCAAACCTTGATGAGCTCTGTCAAAATTCACAGGCCAATAGAGGATTGGTCACTCAACAAGAAGAATTGATCAAACAACTACAAGCCAAGATACAGTTGAATGCAGGTACAACAGTAGATATGGCATCTCTCCAAGCTCAAGCACTAGAGGTATAGGAAAAGATAGAATCATCCCAACAGGATCTTTTTACAAAAATGGAAGCTATCCAAAATTGTTACCGGGTAGTATATCTTTCCCTGAAGAACATTTATATTAAAGAATTAGAATCTCATTCTACTCAAGCCAAGATTTAGGAGGCTATCTTACTAGTACCAAAATATGATGTATCATAGATCCCTAGACTGTCTCTTTCTGAGCAAACCAAATGTGACATAATTTTGAAGGCCTGGGAGACAAATCTTGTCGAAAGAAAAAGATTGGCCAGAGAGGTACACAAAGATTTTCTAGAATCAATATCCTCACTAGACAAAGGGATACTTGAGGTTGAAGGAAATAGTATCTTTGAATCACTGGGGCAGATTGACATAGCAAAGAACCAATGTAATTCTAGGACAAGCAAAGAAGATGCCATGACAATCATCCAGCAAATGAACCAAAATGATCTTATCCAAATAAACAAATGGATAGTAAGCCCAAGCATCTAGTTACAAGCCACATATTTGGAAGCAAAGAAGATATAGGAAAGGTCTCCCCAGGTAGAAAAGAAGTTATACATTTTTGAAGCAAATGAGGAAACTGAACCTTCTGGGTTGGTGGTAAAGTTAGTGAGTAGATGCATCCAATGTGTCGAAAATGGTAAACCCAACACATCTGGAAAAAGGTGAGAAAATATGTACATACTACTCATATAGTTCAATATCAAATGCCAGTTGTTTCCATATTAAAGGATAAGGAGAAGAAATGTCTCTTCTAGTAGACGAAGAGACAGAGGAGAAGGCCAATGGAACTCTTTCAGTTTTTACATGTTGTAATCTTATTCGAAAATATTTACTATTTTTAGAATTATGAGAATTCCAATCGTTTTGAGTTGAGACCATTTTGTATAAATACATAGAATAAAGACTTATTTCAGGGTGCTTCTTGTCGATTGTAATAGAAAAAAATCATCCTTATTGAGTATTAATATAAGTGCAGACAGATATTCCAAGTTTCGTTAAATCTGGGTTATGTGTTTCTTTGTTTTCCATATCTCAGCATTTCTTTGATAAATGTATGATTTCAATTTAGTATAACCACTATTGTAATCTAATTGTATTAGTGATTTATAAAGTAAGCAACTTTTCTGCAAGATACCAGATATATAAAATATGCAGAACAAAAACGAAATGCTAGAAATGACAGAATAACAGTAAAATATCCAACATAATCTTCACAATACACAGAAATGATATACGAAATAGCAACAGAAATAACACTTTGAATCAGATAGCAATGTTCACAGGCCTCTTCGAGGGGGCAACC
>SNQJ01S0115455.1:24358-48112 GCA_010110895.2 Picea sitchensis
ACAACCAACCATTTATTATTTTAATTGATTCAGGGGCTAGCCATAGTTATGTAGATCCTAGGGTGGTGGAAAGTTTTCATTTATCAAGAAGTAAACATGAAAAGTTTTGGTCAGTGCAGTTGGCTACAGGAACCAAGAGGAAAGTCATTGAGTTGGTTAAGTCCTTTCCTGCGGACATGAAAGGATTGAGCACGAAGGTTGAATTGAATATTCTTCCTTTAGGCTCTTATGAATGTTTAATTGGGATGAAATGGTTGGACCAGCACCATGCCCTCCTAGACTTTCATAACGAGAAGTTTACATGCCTGGACGAGGAGGGGAATTGGAAAATAGTCCAAGGAATTCCTAGAGTTGTGGTTGTTAGAGAAATATCAACAATGTAGTTGAAAAAATGCTACAGAAAAGGCTGTCAATTGTTTGCAGCCCGTGTGGAGGAATCATCCAAAGATGAAGTCTCAAAGATTAGAGACCATGCGGTGCTAATAGATTTTGAATACATATTTCAGAAGGTACCTAGACTACCTTCGAAGAGAGATATTGATTTCTCTAGAAATTTGATGCCTGGAGCAGCTCCAGTATCGAAATCTCCTTATAGAATGAATACACCAGAGCTGAAAGAGTTGCAATTGCAGCTTGAATAACTTCTAAAGAAGGGGTACATTCACCCAATCATGTCACCTTGGGGTGCCCCAGTCCTGTTCATGAAGAATAAGGATGAGACATTGAGGCTGTGCATTGATTTCAGACAATTGAACAAGGTAACTGTCAAGAACAAGTATCCTCTGCTGAGGATCAATGATCTTTTCGATTAGTTGAAAGGTGCGAAATATTTTCGAAGATAGATCTTAGATCGGGATATCACCGGGTAAGAATAAAGGATGAAGACATCAGCAAGACCACCTTTAGAACAAGGTATGGTCATTACAAGTTCATAGTGGTGTCATTTGGACTGTCGAACACACCTGCTGTTTTTATGTGCTTGATGAATGGTGTATTCAGGGACTATTTAGATAAGTTGGTCATAGTCTTCCTGGATGAAATTTTGGTGTATTCCAAGTCAGAGGAAGAGCATGAACAACACCTGAGGATGGTGCTGCAAGTGTTGAGACAACACCAACTATATGCCAAGTTCAGCAAATGATCATTTTATCAAAGGCAGATCCATTACTTGGGGCACATTATTTCAGAAGAAGGGATCGTCGTGGATCCTGAGAGGTTGAGACCATCAGAGAATGGTCAGTGCCAAGGAATGTGGTGGAAGTTAGATCCTTTATGGGTCTGGCGGGCTATTATAAAAGGTTTATAGCAGGGTTCTCAAATATAGTTCACCCTATCACTTCCTTGCAAAGGAAGGAGAAAAAGTTTCAGTGGACTGAAGAGTGTGAGAATAGTTTCCAGCGATTGAAGCAGCTGTTAACCAACGCTCCAATTTTGAGGATTGTAGATCCAAATATGGATTTTGTGGTGTGCACAGATGTGTGTAAGGAAGGGTTGGGAGGAATTCTCAGCTAGAATGGATTTGTAATCTGTTATGAGTCCAGGAAGCTAAAAGAGCATGAAACGAATTATGTCACTCACGATTTGGAGTTGGAAGCAATCGTTCATGCTCTGAGGAAATGGAGACATTACCTCATGGGAAGGAGATTCGAATTGAGAAAAGACCACAACGGTTTGAAATATTTATTTGATCAGCCAACCTTAAATGCTAGACAAAGTTGTTGGCTGGAATTTCTATGCGAATACAAATTTGATATCAAGCATATCAAAGGGAAGGAAAACAAGGTGGCCAATGCACTCAACAAAAAGGTGCACAACCTACATGCTTCAGCCATTAGCATGTATAGGAATGATATTAAGGATAGAATTTTGGAAGTTGTAAATGCAGATTTGCAGTACAGAGATTTGGTAGCAAAGCTACAACAGAGTGAAAGGCCACAGAAAGGGGAAAATTACACCTTGGAAGATGAAGGAATACTTTTGTACAAAAACATAGTGTATATACCCAATGTCCAGGATTTGAAACTTGAATTTTTAAGAGAAATTCATAACGTGACTTATGCTAGACACCCTGGATATCAGAAGACTGTAGAAGCAGTCAAAAGCCATTACTTTTGGGCAGGTATGAAGAGAGAGATCGTTGAATACATCGCCATATGTATGGAGTGCCAGAAAGTTAAAGCTGAGCATAGGCACCCAACAGGGTTGCTGCAACATTTACCCATTCCTGAGTGGAAGTGGGAAGTGGTGACAATGGATTTTATTGCAAGATTGCCCAGAATAAGCAAGATGCATGATTCGATCATGGTGGTGGTGGAAAATCTTACAAAAGCTGCCCATTTTATTCCACTGAAAACTACTCACAAGGCAACAGATGATGCTGATATTTTCTTCAAGTAAGTGGCACGCTTGCACGGAATTCCTAAAACGATTGTGTCTGACAGGGACCCAAAATTCACCTCAAATTTCTGGAAAGGATTGTTCAAAGGATTTGGAATGAATCTGAACTTTAGTACAACGTATCATCCTGAGTCTGATGGATAGACAAAGAGGGTGAACAGAGTAATAGAAGACATGTTGAGAATGTATGTGATGGACAAACCATCAATATGGGAAGACTACCTGCACCTGGTAGAATTCACCTACAATAATAGGTATCATGCATCGTTGAATATGAGCCCATTTGAATCACTTTAAGGAAGAAAGTGCAACACTCTAGTGATCTGGGATAATCCAGCTGACAGAGCAGTAGTTGGGCCGGAATTTCTCAAGGAAATGGAGGACCAAATGATAAAAATTAAGCAGAATTTGAAAGCTGCCCAGCACAGGAAGAAAAATTATGTTGATGAGAACAGAACCCACGGAGAATTCAAAGTGGGTGATCATTTTTTCCTGAAAGTGAAAACTAACAGGAGTTCCCTGAAGCTGGGAAGTTGCACCAAGTTGGAAGCCAGATTTTGTGGGACATTTGAGATCCTGGAAAGGATTGGGCCAGTTGCATACATGCTTGCATTACTTGCATCTATGAATGTGCATAATGTGCTTCATGTTTCATTGCTTAAGAAAAATATACCTGATGCTAATCATGTTATTGATTGGAATGTGATTCAGGTGGAAACAGAAGGTGTCCTGCAAGTGCATCCTGTGCGCATATTGGACAGGAAAAAAAAACATCTCTGGAATCGATCCATAGAGCTTGTAAAGGTCGAGTGGACCTGGTACGGTATTAAGGACATGACATGGGAGCATGAATATGTTATGCGGGCATAGTACCCGCATCTTTTTGAAAATTTTGAAAATCTTGCAGATGCAGTGTAAAGTTGCACTGAGGACAGTGCAAAAATAAGGGGAGGGGGATTGTAATGTCCCCAAGGCCAATCCCTGTTGTAAATCATGTTTATGAAATGAATTGTAATTATGTTTTATAGGCTGGTGATCCAAGTTTATATAAGCTAGTGGGCTTATGTGATTGTTAGGCCAGAGAGCCTAAGTGTTGAAGGCCAAGAGCCTTATTTTGTACATGTATTTATGCAGAACATTAATCAAATATAAAAACCACCACGTGCAGACCGACCACGATGAATGAGTGATGGGGAACTAAGATTCCAAATAGTGGTTAAGGGATTAGGGGATGGAAGGTGGGAAGAGGGGATAAGTGTTAAGCCTAGGGGATAAGCCTAAGGGCTTAAGTCCTTGGGAATAATATTTTAATATTATTCCAAAAAGGCATGTGAATTATATGTTTTATCCCAAGTTCTTTTGGAATGACAAGTGACTTCCAAATGGGTAGGAACGCATGCTGATGGAATGCATGCAGTTTCATGGGTGGCAAGTGTCAACCCAAGTGCATGCAGATAAAATGAATGAGATGAGCCGTGATGGGGGTTCCTCCTCCATTCGACCCTCGACTGCTTGAACTGAAAATCCCATCTGACCTATGCAGAAATACCCTCGTGCAATTGTGAAATCGTGGGGAAGGCCTATGTTTTTTTCTGGGAAAACCAGTACATCCTCTGTCTGAATAGTTCAAGCCTGTGTGTGGAATATATATCCTGAAACCATAACCGTGAGACCATCCCGTCATTGTTGATCTTGTTTGGGAAGACCGTGTCTATTTTCCCAATTGGTTGTGGTGGCCACGCAGTGCTAGACTGCGCGTGGCTTACTGGCCAATGTAAGTTCATGTTGAGCCTGTGTGTAACCTCTCTTCAGGTGAGGGAGGTGATTTTTGTTGGAAGAGGCAGGTTGTTAGGCCTGTGAGCGACTCTCTTCAGGTGAGGGAGGTGATTTTTGTTGGAAGAGGCAGGTTGTTAGGCCTGTGAGCGACTCTCTCCAGGTGAGAGAGTGCGTTGAGGAAGGAGAGAGCTCCTGGAAGGAACCCTGTAGCTGCCATAGAGCTCAGAGATTTCTAGTCTGGTCTGTTGCTAATACCCAAGGCAAGGGAGGTTAGCAGCCGAAGGACTGTCTAGGTGACAGAGAAGGTGTATACTCTCATGGTGGAACAGGCATGTGGGGAAGGAGATTCTGTGGACAATGGGCATAAGTGGTTCCTAGGAGAGAATCCTTCCTTGTGACTATGTGTTTTCCTTGTAACCTCAACCTAGCCTAGGATTCCTTGCCTTGGGGTGGAGCTTAGTCCCGGCTCGGGGGTGACCCACTATTGAGCTTGATGAGTAGTGTGGTCTAAGGCTGGGAGGTTCATGGAAGGCCTGCATGTGGTTGGTGGAATTACCATAGCTCCAAAGATAAGTACCAGATTATGCTTTAATTATGTTTTGCATGCCTGTGTATTTATATTTATCATGTATTCTGTTGTGCATATGGATTAATGTTAATGCCATGGATTATTTATGTTAGCATTAATCTTGTGTTGACTCTGATTTTAAATGTGTTTAACCTGTTTTAAATGCATGTTATTAATTAAGAATAAAAATGATGTTGTTCCGCACAGTAGTGTCTTCCCAGCCAATGGGATGGATGACGGCCAGGGGGAGGCGTTACAGAGATGGATTCCTACTTTCTTGGTATAGAAATTAGGATCATAATGAAATCTAGAGAATCTGGTATCAATAAGAAAGTTGTCTAGACATACAAGGCTAGATTCGTTCTGGACATATCCAGGAGGTTGTTACATGTATATTTATTCTTGAAAATCTCCATACAAGAATGAGGATTTAACATCCATCTGATGGAACTACCATTTATGTGAGGAAGTAAGGGAAAGAACAAGGTGAATGGAATTCATTTTGGCTACAGGGGAAAAGGTTTCATTATAGTCAATTCCTTCAACTTGGGAAAATCCTTTGGCAACTAATCAAGCCTTATGTATTTCAACACTTCCATATGATTCATACTTAGTTCTGTAGACCCATTTACATCTGACAATTTTTCTTCCTTTTGGAATAGGTACAATATCCCAAGTATCATTTGTGATTAAAGAATGATACTCTTAATTCATTGTTGTATCCCAATATGGATGACCTGAAGTTTCTTCAAATGTCTCTGGATCATGAGTCTCCGAAACTTGAGCCAAAAGAGAAGATTTTCGCTAGAACTTTGAACATGTCCGACGTTGATCTGAAGGATCACCGATAAGATCACCAACTTCTTCTAGTGTTGAAAAAACCTATCTAGGAAGTGGAGGATTTGGTTCAGGTTCAGGTTCAAAGGACTCATCTAGAGGAAAGTGAGTAGGAAGAGGTGGGTTTTCATCCTCACTCTCATCATTTGAAGAAGAAACCAGAATATGAATAAAAGAAGGCACAAACACTGAAGATGGCTCGCAGGCCTAAGAAGGCAGAATCACCAAATTAGGATCGATGGCCAAGAGATTTTCATCAAATTTAGCATCTATTCTAATAATAATTTCATTACAATGTGGTTGAAGAAGTATATAACCTTTGACATCTTTATAATAACCAAAAAATATACACTTCTCACTTATAGGCTGCAATGCTTTCCTTTTCTCATCAGGAATGTGAGCCCATGCTATACTGCCAAATACATGGAAGTGACTTACATTTGGTCTAATTTTAGTCCAATCTTCTTTCAGTTTTATACTTTTAAGAGCCTTTGTGGGAGTGTTATTTGCTATGTAATTTCCACAGTTGATGGCTTTTTCCTAACACTTTAGATTTAATCCTTAGATTGGATCATACAATTAGCCATTTATTTTAATGTGCGGTTCTCTCTCTCAACAACACCATTTTGTTGTGGTGTATATGGAACAATGTGTTTCATTTGGATGCCCTGTGTAGTGCAGTAACTTGTAAAATTATTTTTCACATATTCACCTCCATTATCTGTCCTTAACCTTTGAATTTGATGTCTAGATTTCTTTTCTACAAGGGCCTTGTAGGCCAAAAACTTGTCAAAAACTTCACTCTTAAGTTTTAAGAAGTAAACCCAAGTACGTCTGGAAAATTCATCAATGAAAGTTAAGAAAAAATTGCACCCATAAAAAGGAGTAGAAAGTGGACCACAAAAATCACTATGAATAAGTTGCAAAGAGCCTGAGGTGTGACAAGAGGCACATTTTTCAAAACTGTCCTGATGATGTTTGTCGAGAACACAACTAACACAAACACCATCTCTGCATGAAATAGAAGAAATTTCAGTCACCAACTTTTGATTACATAGTTGTTGCAATGAGCGATAGTTTAGATGACCAAACTGCTCATGCCAAAGTTTTCTCAAGTCATCGCTATGAGAAACAAAAACTGATGAAAAAGATTATGACCCAAAGTTTTCAAACTTGTACAACCTGGTAATATCAACATCAATTCTAGTTGTAAGAACATGCTTAGGATCTTTTAGATCCTTGATTACAACTTGATGAGGTGAAAACTCTACGATTTTACCTTCACCTGAATGAGTGATTTTATATACTGATAGAAGGTTGCAATAAAGAATTGGAACACACAATACATCATTGAAATGACCATTATCTACTTGACCTATTCCAAATCCCAAAACACTAAGAGATCTATCATCACTAACAAATATTTTCTTGGTGTTATATTCATTTAGAGTAGAAAATATGTCTTTATCCTTAGCCATATGATAAGATGCTCTAGAATCAATAAGCCACTCATCATAAGAAGAAGTAGAAGTTGTATTGAAGGAGAAACTAGAAGAAGAAAGTGCATGTCCAAGAGAAGAAGAAGAAGTAGTAGAATCAATAATGATTTTGTGGTTCTTCATTGTTTCTTCTAAAGATGTCATCTTCTTGAAACATTTGGACTCATCATGACCATGTTTATCGCAAAAGTTGCAATGTCTGTCACTCTTCTTATTTTTGTATTTTTCTCCTTTGTCACCATTAGGAGTTGAAGCTATCTGAGTGGGTTGCGGGCCCTTATGTTGATTATTGTTGTAGTGAGGATCTTGTTTTTTGGGATTCTTGGGTTTATCTTTCTACTGGGGGACTAAAGCTTTGTTGGAGGTACCTGCAGTGTTGATCACTCCACGTTGTACAAGCTTATCTTCCTCTCTAATCAAAGAAGAACAAAAATATTCAAGAGCGGGTTTTAGATAATCTTTCCCTAGAGCCTCTCTCATGGAATAAAAGGTAGATACAAAAATGGAATATCCACT
This sequence comes from Picea sitchensis, assembly GCA_010110895.2. Taxonomy (NCBI): domain Eukaryota; kingdom Viridiplantae; phylum Streptophyta; class Pinopsida; order Pinales; family Pinaceae; genus Picea; species Picea sitchensis. The sequence continues at coordinate 31,952 of SNQJ01S0115455.1, forward strand.
ACCTAGATTAGAAAGAATAAGATAGATGCAACGCTATTTCTCCATCTTTATCTCACATTCTTCACATAAAATTATGATTGTTTTAAACATAGATAGATAGTCTCCAATGCAAGAAAAATCACTTGGACTTAAATCCAGTGCTTGATTTTCTAACTGTTTTTCTCGAATAATATTGAGTTTACCAAACACAGATTCAATTTTTTCCCAAGCTTCATCAAGGTCATCAATTTCTTTAAGGTGGAACCTTAAATCAAGAGAGATGGACATCCTAATTAGTCCACATACTTTGTCACTCCTATTAGCCCATTTGAATTTATTATCATCATCAGTGGGTTCTTTTTCCTTTCCCAAGGTAATCCGATAAAATCCTTTACTTCTTAATAAATCCTCCATATGAGATTTCCATTAGAAGTAGTTGGTTTTGGTAAGAAAAATATTACTGGAAGAAGCCATATTAAATATGTAGATAATGTGGATTTAAAAACTGAAACTGATGATTTGGATGGAAATATCTCAAAAAAATAGGCGATTTAAAAAAAAACGGGTCACTAAAAATGGACTTCAGATGTGAAAGTTATAACATTTAAAAACAAAACATAAACAGTAACCAAAGGACAACGTGGTGGTGTAAGTTGCTTTATGAAGTGACCCACTTCTATAAAAAGAAGTGGGGATCACTTTTACAATGAAGTTACTTTATGAAAGAAAATCCGCATGAAAAATGAATAACTCTAAAATAAAATATTAAATCTACTTATACTGAATCACTTTTATACTTGAAGTGAAATGCACTTTACAATTGAGCATAAACGTTTTCAAAAAAAGTAACAAAATGAGAGACTTGAACTCAATACCTCTTACTTAATAAGGCAATTGTTAACCAAATGGGATAGAAAAACATATTGTATTATTTAGCAAGAGGATTAGGGGTGTCATTGTTGTTGTTGTGGAAGACGTCCTTGGAGAGCGTGCTAAAAAAAACTATTTTCACACAAGAAAACAATTTCTCTTCTCGATGACAATAAAGGTTAGATCTCGGTTAGCTTACCCGAAAAATGCACATTTTCCTATCTATTTCTGATTTTCCAAGATTGCAGAGGGTGCAGGGAAAAGAGAATACGCATAACTAAAAGATTAGCAACCAGGGAAAAAATAATATAAAACCAAAATAATATTCTAAAAATATTTAAAAATGAAGTATTCAGGCTTTATACATCTGGATCTGATTGAAATGGTCGTATCTTGGGGAAAAAAAACCCTTTTTGAGTGAAACGAAAAGAGTTCCTAACTGAAACGAGTGCTCTAGATGCAATGGAATAGTCCTCTCAGCCCAGAAATGTACTAAAATTGCAAAAAATGGAGATGAGGCGACTCGGCTTCACGATCTCGATCTACAACATGAGTGGGTCTTCAAATAGGCTATGATACCATGTTCGAAAAAATAGGTATTCCAACAGAGGAAGAACACCTTCAATAACCACTCACACAACCATATCAGAGATCAACATAATGATGTTTTGATGTGGTAAAACCCCTACGAGGAAACATCCATGGCCCCAACCAATGCAACCACTTGGAGAGGTTTATTAATGAAAAAGAAAAAGATTACAGAGAGATTTTACAAGAGAGTTTCTCATAATAAATCATAGGAAAATGACCCTCCATTATATTTAAATAGAGATCATGGAACAATTGGGTGTTAAGCCACAGATCAATGGTCGTTAAGATCGAGGAGAATATGAACCGTCAGATCACTCTATGTCGAGAACATATCATGAACGTCAGATTTCCTAAATACAAATGCATACTAATGCATAATAAAGAAACACACTTTTACCTAACGACACATTAGACCAAGTAGATCTTAACTAACTCCTAAGTGTCTAAATATCCTAACAAAAACGGCTCAAGACGAGTTTTGATAGAACGAGATAAAATTTAAGAACAGAAAGGTGGTAGTAGGCTTAGGGAATAACATTGGCTCCATCTAGGGATAATGTTCTCCTTGCGAGACATTACGAAATGTAGACCAATGCCTTATTTTTCAATTCTACCACTGAAATTTGTGACCTTAACTTTGTTCTTTTCTTATTTTTCCAGACCTCTGTTTTATTAAAGATAACTCATTTTGCATTTCTGAAAAACCAAACTATAAGAATATAATTGTAGACTAGTGTCTACATTGGGCTATGAAGTCTTATTTCATTTGCTAAACACACCAAAATAAATTAATATGTACAAGATAAATTAACCCTGACTCTTTAGGTAAAATAATGTTTCAGAAAACTCCCATTGACTAGGCATCCAAATATCTCACTATCATCCAAGCTTTGTAAGAAAAAAGTGTTGTTGTTCACAATTTTGGTTATTTTAAATGGGCCAAACCAAAAATTGTCGAACTTACTATGTTTTGGCTTCTCCTCCCTTCTAGCATCACATCTCAGAACAAGGTCCCTTGTTTTGAAAATGTCCTTCATAGTATTTTTGTCAAATGTTGTTTTGACCTTACTCCGATAAGTCTCATATTTCTCATTTAACATTTCTCTCCTTTGTTGTACCTCAATAATATGAAAAATCCTTATTTGAATATCATTGGGTTCTTACAATTCTTCTTGTAGAAATTTTAGTACAGGTAAACCAAGTTGGGTTGGGAAAACAACATATGTCCCATAGACCAACTAGAAAGGAGAAGTGCCAATTGAATTTTTGGTGCTAATTCTTTCATCCCATAAATCATATTTTAGTTTAGAATTCCATCCCTTTTGTTATCTACCAACAATTTTTTGATGATTCTAATCAGAATTTTGTTGCAGGATTCTGCCAATCTATTACCCTATGGATAATAAGGAGTAGAATGTGCCAAAGTAACATTATAACTTTCACGGAATTCATTCATAAAAGAAGATTTAAATTCCTGAGAATTATCTGTAATTAATTTTCTAGGACAGCCAAATCTAGAGAATATATTTTCTTCCAAACAATTTATAATTACCTTGTGAGCTGCATTTCTGGTCAGGATAGCCTCAATCCATTTTTAAAAGTAATCGGTGGCTATCAATATCCATATGTGTTGTCCATTGGAAGGTGGATGAATTTCTCCTATGAATTCCAAACCCCATTGCTGGAAAGGGCCATTTGATATGATTGGTTTTAAAGAAAGAGAGCGCAATTCTTGTTTTCCAACAAACTTTTGACACTTCTCACATGCTCTAATTTAGAATATACATCAGAAAATAGGGTGGGTCAGTAGTACCTAGCTCTAAAATTTTTAAATGTTGTGGCTTTCCAGTGTTGATGTCCTCTAGAGTCACCTTTATGCAGGTCACTCATAATAAAATTTGATTCATCCTCATCAATACATTTCAAAAAAATGCCATTGGGATCCTTCCAAAACAAATTATGATTAATAATGCATTACTTTACATCCTTAATCTTAAGAGATCTGCATTTAGCTTTATCAAAATATGATGGACATTGAAAATTACACAAAAAATAAACTATATCCTTATACCATGATGAGGAATGATATTTGTCCAATATCTATAAGTTTTTGTCTTTATCCTGTGATACTAGAACAATTGACTAATTTTGAATATAGTTCAATCCAAGAGGCTTGCAATTTGAGCCAACAAGGAACCTCACCAGAGATTTTCCTTTGATCAATTTGGTAGGTTTGAGTTCTACATCATATTCTAAGAGATTTTCTATCCATTTACTTCTCTTTTCTTCATTGTCTAGTTGCACAAGTATATCTTTCACATTGATGCTAGGAACATAAGAAATTATCTTACAATGCAAAACATAAACTCTAAAGGATTTAAATGCCTTCACTAAGGCATAAGAATGTTTCTCTATTATGTCATATTTCATCTCTACATCTCTAAGAGTTTTACTGAAGAAAGCAATGCCGTGTTCAAACCCTTCATCATTTCTCTATAATAATACACCAACAATGGTATCCTTGGAGGAAAAAGAAAAGACCAAAAAATCCTTAGAATAATCTAGACTAATGAGGACAAGAGATTCAATTAAAGCTTGTTTTATCTTTTCAAAGGATGACTTATATTCATGTGTCCACTTAACCTCAACATCTTTCTTTAGCATGTTTGTGATGAGATTTATGATTTCAACAAAATTAGGTATGAATATCCTTAAAAATTTAATTCTACCTATGAATGACATACCTTCTTCATTTCTTAAAAGTCTGCTTGAGGTGTTGCAAGTGTTAATCATCAATATTTGAGAATACAATGATCTCATCAAGATAGATCACCATCAAATTGTCTTTTTCTCCAATGAATGCAATGTCCATTTATCTTTGGAATGTAGCCCCTACATTCATCAACACAAAAGGAATCTTGTCGTACATGAATATACCCCATGGAGTAGTAAAAGTAGTTTTTTTTTTAATCTTCTTCAAATAATGCAATCTGATTGTATCCAGAATACCCATCTAACATTGAGATCCTCTGAGCACCTACCACTTTCTATAAAATGTGATCCATTTTTTGTAATGGATAATTATCCTTAAGTGAAGACCTATTCATATTTACAAAATCCATGCATAACCTTATTTGACCATTTTTCTTCCTGGCTGGCACCATATTTTCCACCTGTTGACGATTAAAATCACAACGAAGTTTTGCCTGCAAAGTGTTCCTAAATCCTATTATTATAAAAGCTAAATAATACTAGTAGGTGGGACCCCCTTGTAGATTGGAGTTCAATTCTGGTTCTTATTTGATTTTGTGCTACTATTCGACACTGCTTACATGGTGATAAAATCTCGTTTTATTGGCGATGGATAAGACATGTTCTATTTTTTTCTGCTGCTCTAAAGCTCAAGTTTTCTTTTACAACGGCCTATGTTATCCTTGATATCACTGCTATCTGTTACTGGATCTGTTATTAAGAGATCTGCAAAATAACCATGTTAGCAACAACATAAACAAGCAATTGGAAGGAAATGAAAGCAATGCAACAAAATGAAAGGGAATCTAACTATGAAAATACACTACACTACATGCATGGAAATTAAAACGATTATGGTTAATCCTAGCTAGCAAGTTAATGGTTATGTGATTTGATTGAGTTATATGAAGTGGTGATTTGTGTTATGGCATATGTCTGATATGGTCGCACTATTGGTTTTATGAGTGATGTTTTCGATACATGGTTTGATTAATTGAGTTATATAGTTGATATGCATTATGGTTAAGTTGGAAATGGAAGGTATGATGTGGGTGGCGCGTTTGACAAGTAATATATGCCAATTGCAATGCATGGTTTAAATGAATAGTTAATGGATTAGTGGCTGGTGTGTAGTAAGGAGTTAATGGACTGGGAATGGAGGCAACATGCATTTATTGCACATCATCCTTACTCCTTCCACTGGCCGCCACCCTAGTCGGGCTATTGTTCAACTTTGTTGTTATGGTTATGCTTCAATTTTCAAGCAGAAAGGAACCACTCGGCTGACTCGCGTTTTAAGGTGTTTCTATTACAGGTGTGTCTTTTTTTTCCATTCATGAGTCTACTCTGGTTATGAGATAGATATTGGCTCAAATGTATGGGTTGTTCTTTCCTTAAGTGTTGCAATTGTGTAAAATTATGATTTTTGGAATGAAGCATTGATGGTTTTCTCTGCAATAATATCAAATTCATAGTGTTATTGGTCATCCTGGGTGTTAGCAGCCATAAAGGATCTTTGTCATCCTTGTTGGTTTAGTTGGAGGGTTTCTTTTGGTCTTGAATGGCTAGTTGTCTTCACACATTCATATCACTATACCCAGTATTTGGATTTTATGGGGTTTAATGGTTGGAAGTGTTTGTGTCACTGTGTTTTGTTTACTTGGGCATTGGGATGTTGTCACTATTAATGGTCGTGCAGTGGGTTATATATTTATTTTTCTCATCTTTGCACGTCAGTGTTGTAGTTGGTTGACTGGAGAGCCACGAGGGTTATACCTTGCGTGTGTTAAATATCGTTACCAGGCCATTAGAGATTTTCTCCTATGTTCATAGCCTCTCCTATCATGGCATTTGTCACCCTGTCCATGAAATAAATTGTGGTTTTCTCTGTGTATGCACCGTTGGTCTCAGAGGTGTTCACCATTGAGAAGAGTCAACTTTAGTCTCCCTGTGTTGGCCACAAGGAAAACCCTTAACTCCTCGAGTCTGATGGTTGATAGAGAAGATCGTTGTGGCATGTTGGGTTTACTATTGGTTGTTATAGATTGGTATGTATTGTCGACATAGTTGATTACCGGCTCGACCAAAGTCGATTTTATGACAGTGGTGTTGGTTTTGGCATCTAGTCACTGCAATTGTTATTATTGGGTGGATAAGCTCAACATGGTTAATTGGATTGGGTTGTTAAATCAAACACATAGTCACTCTCCTTGTGTTTATCAAATTGATAACCCAACACTATTCTTAATTGATCAGTGCACAATGATGCTTTGCGCTTGATGCATTGGTATGAGTGGTGTTCCTATAAGCATGAACCAATGATTAATGTAACTATTTTTTTAATGGCCAAATGATTATTGAAATTGGGGTGGTTATGGAATTTCTATCCACTATGCATGCAGAGTTATTTTATTGCGTCGTCAAGAATGGGCACAAGTTTTTACATAGTATGGTTTGGTTGCAGTTTGATTAATTTGAGCAATACTATCGCTGCCTCTTTGTAGTGGATTGATAACTCGACACGATAGGTTGATCTAATGATACTGTGACTGTGTGTTTAAAATTTTCAAATGAAAATGTTGCATCATTGTGTTTATGGTATGGATTCCCACTGTGTATGCTATGGATATTTTTTTGGGTTGCGCTCTCATAGATAGTCACGTAGTTTCTAAATATGGCTTTGTTGCAATTCGATTATTTGTATTATGAGGTCATGTATGATGTTGCTGCCTCATTGTGTTTGATGGATAACCCAACATTTTGAATGTTTAGAGTCAAAGGAAAATTGGACATGTACAATCACATAAATGAAATTGCGTTTCGTCAAATGGTTGTTTATTTCACAACAAAGTATGAGTTGAAGTGGTGATTGTTATCAGTGTCTTTAATTGGCAAGACAAGATATTTTCTAGATAAATATGGATCACTATGTTAACTGTCCACTATGTAAGCAATTTAATTATTAAATGAATTAAGACACATAATCGAGCACGATTTTTATGTATGCATTTGATGATTGAAATGGTTGGCAGTGGTTGATGAGCAGAGTCAAAGTAATTGACTGTTTATCATTCGGAAATTGCTCAAATGTTAAAAACATAGTTCCCTTACAGATTGTTGTAGAATGCATACTGTCATGTTTGATGACACTGTGTTAAATATTTGATTATGCATGGTGAATTAGTTAATGAATAGAGTTGTTTGACTATGCACAATAGTTGTTAATTGGGTCACAATGGTCATTTGGTTGGTGTATTTCCTTGAACATAATGGTTATATGGATTACTTAATTAATTTTATGAACAATACCTGCTCTCTTTCCTCACCATTATTTTGCTTTTCGCTAATTACAACCCCATCGCCTTCCCACATTCATTTTTCACTCCCTATTCTAAAATTGATTATAGTCAAGAAGAATTTTGTATTGAAGCAGTTGGAAGTAGCAGTGTCTTGGTTGCATTACAACGATGTTTTATTTAGTTTGCGTTAACAATTGATTGTTTTTTGTATTTGAGCAGTAATCGTGTTCTTTCTCCCCTTCATTATATCATGCTTCACTTAATACAAATCCCTCACATATCCCATGACCCCTTGTTTACCCCCTGCTCATTGACGAAAAGTTAAAACAATTTGTATGGATTGGATTGCATGAATCTGATACGTTGTTGAGCCAAAATTTATTTCATATTTTTAAAGAGTTATCATGTATGGTTATTTAAAAGACTATTTGCTAATCAATCATGCATGACAGAATGAGTTTTTTCAGTCGAGGTATCCATGGTAGAGGCAACAAAGGGAGAGGTAATTGGAACAAAGGCCCAAGAAGGAGAAAATTCTCCATACACTTTGATGTTGACTCACAAGAGTTAGTCCAATTATTTCAGGCCAGATTTTTCAATTAGATTGGTCAAGGAGTGGTCCAACCTAGGCCTAAAAGGTCTCCTTTCCAAGTTCTTCAAGCCCCCGGTATTCCTGTGCCCCCTCATGTCTCATTGCAACCTAAGGTTCCCAAAAATGACAGATGGCAAGACATTGTCCACCCGATAGTCTCCCAACATCGTGGCTGGCCCAATTTATCCTTACCTGCTCCCCCTCCTGTTAACAATCAGATTGTCCAAGCTGCCCCTAACCACTCATCAGTGCAGTCCTCCCATGCTAGAAAGACATTGAAAATTGAGGCCCACCATGCCCCTAACAAAGGAAAATCCATTGTTGCCCCTTCCTCACCCTCCACTGGCTCTGACAAACCGTGTCTTCCCGGATGCATTTGAGGGACGATTGTTCTCACGTGATCAATGAGATTAGGCCTAAATGATCAATGCAACCAAAGGAAAATTTAGGAAAATCGAAGGGTGACAACAACAATCAAGGAAATATTGCATCTCAGAGTGGGAAATATGGCTTTTGAGTTTTTATGTTATTTATTATTGATGACAGTTGACTTTAGAATTTTTAGACAACATGTTTTCTTTGGATATATTAGTGATGCATTTTTGAAAATAATGTCAAGTATAAATGAGATAAATTTTCAAAATGTGCATGTGATGATGGGAGTCACAAGGATATCTGTTTTTCTTAATTAACTAGTTTTGTTATAATTGTTAAGAGCTAAGGGAGTCACAAGGGGTCCCACCTACTAGTTATTATTTATTTATAACCCTTATTATGATTATTATTTCCCCCCCCTAACTAAAAGTTGGTTGAGTCTTTTAATTAAATTTACTAATGAGTTGGTTCAACTATTTCAACCAATTCTAATTTGTTTAAGAGAAAATGAAAGGGAGGAAGAAGAGGAGGATAGAAGGAGAAGCATACTAAGGTTTTCTCTTTGAGATTATGTTGAGATAGTTCAGTTTTCATTCATTCCTTAATTTATCACAAGACTAATTCTCTTTTATGATAGCAGGGTCTTATTGTAGACAACAACATTTAGGGCTGAATTACATCATTCAGACACTTGTTTTTCAGAGGTGTTGATCTATCTTTGATAGTCTGTGTAGACTTGTCTATTTGTGAATTAGTTTTCATGACTGAAAAAGGCTATTGTGCAGAGTCGAGTGGGAAGCAATCTATGGAAAGATGATCCATATTTTAGAGTTCAGTTTTGATTTTCTGTCAGAGGTCCTTTTGTATGTTCCATCAGGGATGTCTAAGTTTGACTTTGGTATGAAATTTTTGTACTAGATTTCATGAGAAAATGACTCTTTGGTGAATTGGAATGAAATAAAGGGTTTATTTATGTATCATATGTCTTTATTATCATCTTGGTGTAATTACTTCTCTCTTTACATTTATTTGATAAACTTCTATGTTCAGAAAATCATATAAAAAGTGAATTTCCAACAAGCTTTTTACTTATAAAAGACTAGCCTAAGCACTAGTAATTAATACTTGTGAGTTAGGATGTCATTTTTGTTGGCTATAAACATAGGGTGATATTCCCATCTATTTTGATTTAGCCAAGAAGAATCTGAAAATGCCTGAGTAAGATCATTTTATATCTTTTCCTCAACATTTATTTGGCGACCATATTGGGGAGATCTTCGATATCTCTCTGGTTAATTTTTATACTCGATTTTCATTGATACATATTTTTTCTGATTTGATCCTTTGACTGTTTTATTTCTTAATGATTGTGCATGTTGCAAGGTAGCCCATTATTGAGCCTGGTCTTCAAGACCAGACCAACATTTCTTTGAATCTGTTTAATACCATTCTAGACATTGCCAATACCCGTGCTGAGCTTAACCATTCTTGGGAAGCAATTGAATGAGATATTAGTGCTCAAGAACGATTGGAAGATAGATGTAGATAGCCCAGAAATCAATAACTTAACCTTTTGTTTCTTCAGTTTTGGCCTTTCTTTCATGTCCTTAGACTCTCATGCTTCTAGATGAAGAATAGGCTTGTCACCTGAAATCAATCCTATTTCTAAAATAGGAAGGAGGAATGTTCTGTTATCTTCCCAAAAAATTTCTCTAAGGAGAACTTTATCTGATTCATCCAGTTCATCTTTCTTTCCCTCATATATCATCCACAAGATGGCATCTAGTGGTGGCTCTGGTGGCACTGGAAGTGTTGCATCTTCTCAGTCTCCATCATCATCATTTATTGGTAGCTTATATACCCACCATATTCCTGTCCAATCCACCACAAGTCCCACCAAAGTCATTAAAAAGTATAGGATTTTTTAGTTCGAAGAAGATTCCACAACCACACCATGGCATGTGTCCTCCCCTCTTAACCTAGCACATGTTACTTGTCCACTTCCTAAATTTAAAGAGCATCTACCTAGGTTTTCAGGAAATAACATCGTTAGTACAAATGAACACCTGATGGCATTTTTTAATGCTCTGCATAACATAGGGGCCAATGACAATGATACTTCCATGTGCTTATTCGTCAATTCCTTGGAAGAAAAGGTTTCGGCCGAATTCTTTGACCTTCCTCCTAAGATTTTGTCTACTTGGGAGGAGTTAATCTATTGGTTCCAATCCACTTATGGGCAATCTAAAAGCCCAACCGAGAAGTTAAGAGAATACAATAACGTCACCTATAAGGATGGTGAGACCATCAAGTCTTTGAACTTGTGTTTCACCAAGTTATACAATCAAATCCCCGAACTCATCCGCCCTCAGAACCTAGCCACTTTCATGCATTACTACAATGCATTTCCTTCCCCCTACCATCATAGGCTTGAGGAAAATGCCATTGATAATCTTGGTTCCGCTCTGCATACTTGCTTAGAGTATGAAGAACAACTTGAAAGAACAGGTCTTCCCCCGAGAGAATCAGTGAAACAAATGGACATGTCCATCCTCTTGCATCTAGTACAAGATATGAACAATCATATCATAGCTTTCGAGTGAAAGGGAACTGTATCCCCTCTCACCCCTGGAGCTTCATCCTCTTCTGCACCCCCTTTTAGAAACCTAGTTGAAAATAATTTTTAGCCTAAAGTTATCTTGCCTCAAAGTTGGTGTAAATTTTGTGAGGAACACCACGAGGAAACCACATGTGAGGTAAAGAAGAATGCCAGAGATAAGATATTTGGTAAAATACCAGAAGTTGCTATTGTTGTCCTGGATTTTGCAGAGCCAGAAGATGTCATGGTCATCAACACTAGAAACAAATCCTATTCTCCCAAGGGAAAATTTGATCCTCATCACAGTTCTTCTACCCCGAGCTCATCCTCACCCGCTGCTACTGTCCAAGCTCCTAAAGTTCCTAAGAGTCAAGGAATCACTCCCCCTCTCCCCTCTTCCAAATACAATATCTTGAATTGGTTGGAAAACATTAAGGCAGATGCAACCCTTCTAGACATGGTTGTCATCCCTGAGCAACAGATGCATCTGAAACAATTCATGGAAGGAAAAGATTCTGTTGTAGCCAATCTTTTCGAAGAGGTGAACGAAGAGGATTCTTATGTAAATAAAGTAGGTGTGCATAAATTTAGATACCCTATAAAAAAATCCCCCTTTTTATATTTCTGTAAATATTATAGATAAGATTCCCCATTGTTGCCTCATTGATGGCGGTTCGAGCCCAAGTGTGATGTCGAAGATTATTATAGAAGAGCTAGGATTGTCTTGTACAAATTAAAATGCCAAAAGCATTCTCTCCTATAATAGTCTACAACAAACAACCATAAGAGAGATTAAGGATATGACCTTGGTTTTATGCACTCATCCTAAAATAAGGACAACCCTCAACATTCAGGTAATTGATATGCCTGTCAGCAATTATTCAATTATCTTGGGAAGATATTAGCAAGCCTTAACAGGTGGATACCTCTCACTCAACGGGACACATTTATCCATTCCTCAGAATGGTAAGAATATTATAGTACTTAGAGAGGGAATAATTTCACCCTATATAGAGAGTGTTCCGCAATCTAGTGTAAACTATATCGAAGAGGACCTAGGAGTATATTCCATCTTTGCTGAAGAGGATAATATTCCTTTAGAACGAATCAATTTAGATGATGATATGTGGCACATGCACTTTTATGGTTCATGCTCTAATGAAGGTAATGCGGCTGGCATAATCTTGGTTTCCCCTGTAGGAAGAAATCATAATATGTCTTATAGATTAGAGTTTTCTTATATAAATAATGTCACTAAATTTGAAGCTTGTTATTATGCATTGAAAATGCCCTTAATCTTGGTTGTGGTCACCTTTCAGTTTTTGGAGATTTTGATCTTGTTGTGAACCTAATACAAAATATCTTCTCTCCTAGAAACAAGCCAATGGAACGATACACCCAAGATTTTTGGGTGCTTATCTCGAACCTTTTATCTTTCAACATCACTCATGTTAAGAGGGAGTTGAATTCAGTGGCTGATCGGTTAGCTGTCTTTGAAGCTTCTCCTAATCAACAACTTTTACCTCACAGGCCTGATTGTTCTTTTCAATCTCTATATTGTCCATATATCCATGACAATGAAGAATCTTGGCAGGCCCTCCCTAATGATGGGAGCATTTGTGATTTCATTCAAGATGAACCTCTTAAGCCCAAGAAAATTATTCCCATAGAAAACAGTAAGATTCCTGAAGTCTTGCCTCCTCTTATGGGTTCATTTTCATCAAGTGTTGTAGGTAATAAAGAAAAACAAAAGGAGGAGGAGTTACAAAGGAAGGTGGGTGAAACTACCTCCTTGAATATTGAGGCACTCGAATATTCAAGGAACATTAATGTAAGTACCCAATGTTCTGATAAAGAATAAATGGAGTATTCCAAGCTACTTGGTGGATTTCAAAAGGTTTTTGCTTGGCCTTATAAGGATCTTTGTGGTTTTGATCCTAGTATTTTATAGAATTATATTCCCATCAAGTAAATCATGAAACTAGTTACGCAAAAACAAAAATCTATTGACTATGGTTTTAAAGCAACCTTTCAAAGGGAGTTGGAGAAAATCTTAAGGGTTGGGATTATTTTTTTATTCCACTCTGAATGGGTTTCAAATTGGGAACCTGCTTCGAGGACCACTGATAATATTAGAACCTATATTAATCTTCAAACTTTCAAGCAAGATATTATGAGAAATCATTTTCCTCCTCTCAATATGGAAATGGTTCTGCAACAGGTTGTAGAGTCACAATTAAGGCCCTTACTTGATAGTTTGTTGGGTTGCAAGAAAATCAAGGTAAAAGGGGTAGATTCTCACAAAACCACTCTTATCACTAATTAGGGTACCAAGTCTTACAAATGCCTTCTTTCTGGCTTACTTGATAAAAGTATCACTTTTAAAAGACCTATACACACAACTTTCGATGAATTTGTCAGTATCCATCTCTATCTTGATGATGTAATTGTGTGCGTCAAAGGGATGATAATTACATCAGAATTCTAGGTGTTGGGTCCTTTCCAAATTTCTTTTGTCTTAAACACTAACTCTTACATTTTAAAATATTTACAGAAGCAATGGTTTTCCTACAACACTAAAGGTTCTCGCTTGAAATATTGTGAGGGACCAATGTGAAAAGTTATGATGTTGTCTAGATTTTCTGTATACTAGTAGCCTAGCTCTGCTTTCATTTTTTTTGTGCTTCTTTTTTCTACTTTACAGTAGTTTGTCTTCTGCTTTCTAAGTTAGAAAATTTCTTGTTGATTTTCATTTCTGTCTTTTATTGTTGTTGTTTTAATTTCTGCAATTTTACTTCTATCATGATTTTGTTTCTTATTATCTTTTAGTTAATTTGGTCAAAATAGGATGTTGGATCAATTCTGCCATAGTGACACTCCTGCAAATCATTGTTAGTCAATAAAAATCAAGCTTACACAATTGTTATGATGTCTCCTCTGAAGGACCCTTGAAAATATTATATATTTCCACTACTGTCTTAAAAAGAATTGGTTATCTCCTTCTTCTTCTTGCCATTTCTTCATCCATTGAGATTTTTAAGAGCAAGTCTGAAATTTTTTCTCCTTAAAGTTAAGAGTAGATTCCGGTCAAATGATTATGCATATAGTGGTAAAACCCCTCATAATTAACACTTTTCATTAGTTATTCCCAAATTCCTGGTCATCTTTCCATTTAATCCGCTCACTTCCCCTTGTTGGATAATATTCCTGGTTATATATTCTTGACCTGTTGTTCTTGGTTTGCAAAACCATGAGTTCTGAGTTCTAAATCTGTTGAAAACAAATTTCCCTGTGGAGTCGCTAGTTTGATGATGATTAAAATTGCAACGAATTTTTTCCCGCAAAGTGTTGCTAAAGCCTATTATTATAAAAGCTAAATAATACTAGTAGGTGGGACCCCCTTGTAGATTGGATTTTAGGTCTGGTTCTTATTTGATGTTGTGATACTATTCGACACTGCTTACATGGTGATAAAATCTCATTTTATTGGCGATGGATAAGACATCTTCTGTTTTTTTCTGTTGCTCTAAAGCTCAAGTTTTATTTTACAACGGCCTATGTTATCCTTGTTATCACTGCTATCTGTTAATGAATCTATTATTAAGAGACCTACAAAATAAACATGTTAGAAACAACACATACAAGCAATTGGAAGGAAATGAAAGCAATGCAACAAAATGCAAGGGAATCTAACTATGCAAATACACTACACTACATGCATGAAAATTAAAATGACTATGGTTAATCCTAGCTAGCAAGTTAATGGTTATGCGATTTGATTGAGTTATACAAAGTGGTGATTTGTGTTATGGAATAGGTATGATATGGTCACACTATTGGTTTTATGAGTGATGGTTTCGATACATGGTTTGATTAATTGAGTTATATAGTTGATATGCATTATGGTTAAGTTGGCAGTGGAAGGTATGATGTGAGTGGCGTGTTTGACAAGTAATATATGCCAATTCCAATGCATGATGTAAATGAATGGTTAATGGATTGATGGTTGGCGTGTACTAAGGAATTAATGGAATGGAAATGGAGGCAATGTGCATTTATTGCACGTCATACTTACTCCTTCCACTAGCTACCACCCTAGTCGGGCTACTGTTCAACTTTGTTGTTCTGGTTATGCTCTGATTTTCAAGTAGAAAGGAACTTCTCGGCTAACTCGAGTTTTAAGGTGTTTCGATTATAGGTATGAATTTTTGTTTCCATTCATGAGTCTACTCTGGTTATGAGATAGATATTGGCTCGAATGTATGGGTTGTTCTTTCCTTAAGTATTGCAACTATGTAAAATTGTGATTTTTGGAATGAAGCGTTTATGGTTTTCTCTGCAATAATGTTGAAGTCACAGTGTTATTGGTCATCCTGGGTGTTAGCATCCATAAAGGTTCAATGTCGTCCTTGTTGGTTTAGTTGGAGGGTTTTGTTTGGTCTTAAGTGGTTGGTTGTATTCATGCACTTGTATCACCATACCCAGTCTTTGCCTTTTATGGGGTTTAATAGTTGGAAGCACTTGTGTCACTGTGTTTTGTTCACTTGGGAATTGGGATGTTGTCACTATTAATGGTCGTTCAGTGGGTTATATTGCTTTTTCTCAGCCCTATTTTCACCTCAACGTTGTAGTTGGCTGACTGGAGAGCCACGAGGGTTATACCCTGTGTGTGTTAAATATCATTACCAGGATATTAGAGCTTTGCTCCTATATTCATATCCTATCATGTCGTGGGATTTGTCACCTTGGCCATGAAATAAATTGTGGTTTTCTCTATGTATCCACCGTTGGTCTCAGAGGTGTTCACCATTGAGAAGATTCGACTTTAGTATCCCTATGTTGGCCACAGGGAAAACCCTTAACTCCTCAAGTATGAGCGTTGAAAGAGAAGACCATTGTGGTCTATCAGGTTTACTATTGGTTGTTATAGATTGGTATGTATTGTCGACATAGTTGATTACCGGCTCGACCAAAGTTGATTTTATGAAAGTGGTGTTGGTTTTGGAATCTAGTCACTGCAATTGTTATTATTGGGTGGATAAGCTCAGAATGGCTAATTGGATTGGGTTGTGTTAGCGATATTTCTTGCTAGCGGGGGTAGGAAA
>SNQJ01S0115456.1:28046-41390 GCA_010110895.2 Picea sitchensis
TAGGGGAGAATATTCCACCTGGAGAATATTCTCTTTCAGTTGACACTTCAGTTTGACTAGTTGATGAGTTTAGATGTTGCATTGGTTTTTTCACCATGAAACATTGGGATCATCACCAACTCACTACTCTTTGTTCAGTCAGTTAACTAAAGACTAGTTGACTAGTTAACTCAGCTAGGTGACAGTTCACTCTCGTAACTGCCTGAGAGACTAGACTAGGTGGAAGTTTACTCTTGTAACTGTTGGTGTGTGTCCAGATCAATATAGACCACCACTATGGCTCATTAGTTACTAATGTATCCTATATCTATTGTTAATTAATCACGCTTTGAGTGTGGAATACAGTTAATGAGAATTCTTCCATTATTTTTATCTTCTTTCTTCTTTCTCAATTTCTCTCTGCAAATGTGTGTGGTATTTTCTAGCTAGATCTATTATGTGCAGGTTCAACACATTTACACTTGTGTAGTCAAAGATTGGCTTGTTCTCCTTTCTTTGATCATTTTCTTTATCTTCTTGCTCTAATGGAATATTGATTGATAAAGGATTTATCAACAACTTTGTGAGCAGAGTTATGCAGTGGATGATTTACTGTGTATTTTGTGAAGCTTCTCTTCTTGGAGCAAATCTTTATTTCTTGATTATAAGGATCCTAATTAATGAAATTCCAGCCATATGAATCTGTCAATCAAGCCTGATGTAAAATTGATTGTTCATCTTGATGTTTTTCTGCATTTTCTTCTATTCATCTTTCAAATATGTGTTGGTTGGAGAATATGATAGCCCTTTTTGTTGGAATATACTCTTTGGAATTTCGTGCATTAGATCAGGATTTGAACCTTATCAGTTTGATCCATTTTTTAATATAATCACTCATCCAACTCTAAACATTCTGATGGGTACTGGGCTTACACTTACAGCAGTCTAAGTGTCACTCTCAGTTCTAACACTTTCAATTAATTTTGAATTAACTTAGTAATCAAATGAAGAGTTGTACATTTAATTATCAATCTGAGACTCATATGGAACTTGCAAAATATCACACATAATCTATGCAAGAAGAATGTTGTTTTGACCATGACATTGTAGCACTTTAATGTCACAATTCAAAGACTTATAATACTTTAATTAAGTCACCAACCTATTCTAATTCCTACGTTGCTCTGTAGAAATTAAAGCACACTTTCAGGAATTGAAATCACACTTGCGAGAATTGAAATGACACTTGTGGGAATTAAAATCACACTTGCGGAAATCAAAATCACTCTTGCAAGAATTGAAATCTCTCTTGCTGAAATTGAAATTACACTTGTAGGAATTAAAAAATCACACTTGCGGAAATTGGAATCACACTTGTGGAAATGAAACATGTTCTTATGACCTATTGGTGACTTGTTTGAGTATAATTACAGTCGCGTGTTGTTGCAACAATTAATTGTTTGTTCGTTTAATATTTTAATCCAATAACGTCAATCCAAAATTGTAAAGATTAAACCTAAAGAGAATTATACAATAAACACACTAAGTGAAGTTGCAACACAAAAGAAATTTAACTGAGTTACAGCAATGTGAATCGCAACAACTGAATTATGTTATAACCAAAACTTGAAGAGACACAAGTTGTAGCAATGAAAAGCACAGAACGATTGTGATGTTACGAGATGTTGAAATTAGAAAACCAAACCACTCATAAATTGTAAACTGTTATATAGATTGGGAATGACAACATAATGAAAGATAATTCTTAAATACAAGAGCTAAACTATGATTCTAGAACAACAAAAAATCGGAAAACATACACATCATGTGAATAAAATTATGGACCTGGAGTTACAACAATTGAAAGCAGCTAATCAATAGAACAACTGAACAAAAGTAAAATGTTAATTCTAACACTATTGTTATAGGTAGTACCTGACTAAGGAGGGGGCCCTACCCCCTTAGGTGAGGTACTGAGCTACGAAACCATAATCACACGGTCAATCAATACATCAACACGCAACTAGAAAGTCATAACCAAAATTATATCGTCGTAGCTTGAAAAGATACAATAACAACAAAATGTAAATGCCAGAATAATTTCCTCTCCTCAGCTCTTGGGGAGCCAAGTATTTCATACAATATGAATTTTTTTCTAAAATTACACAAACAACGGATGGATAGTCGTGAGAATCCAGTTGTTCATCTAGTCACAATGATTCTTTCAATTATAAGCGTATGTTGACTCGATGGGTAACTGATTTCCATAGTCGCCTATTTGTCTTATGTTTCCTTCCCTCATGGAGATTGTTTCCCAACTATCGGCTCCCAACTTCCAGCTACAACATTTACCACAGGGCTGGTAAGTTATTTCTAGAGTCACAACACAAAAATCATGCTTGTGGTTGTAACTGTTTTGTCTGGAATTGCAGCAACCGCGGATGCACCTTAAGTTGCAACAATTGGGTTTTGCACCCAGAATTGTAGCAAATTGCTTTTCCCTTGAAACAATATCATCTTGGAGTTGCAACAAAGAGGTGTTGCAGCTACTAGATTCCTGTGCAACAATGTTAGTGGTTGATAGTAACGAGTTCCTGCGTAAGAATTATGCAAAAATAATGTAATAACGATGTATGGGGTAGGATTCGTACCTTTGGTGACAAATGAGGTGAATTGGATAATGGAAGTATCAAAAAGGAAAGTTATTAATGTAAAATGATAAGCAAAAAGGTATATACAAGTGATAAAAGTATGTCATTTTAGGCACACATCACTAATTTAAACAATTCCACTAGGGTCGCAGAGCACCTCTCCCACTCCTACCACCCCGTGTGTAGCATGCTTGTTATCCTCCCTACCTGGGTTCAATTCTCTCAAAGTGGACATGTTGGCCCGTTGTGATAAGGGTAGAAGGGTAGATGACCCCTAGAATAGAGGTCCACTCTAGCGGGCTTTGGGATGCCTCTCCTCTTGCTAAGCCACAAGTTATTGGTATATTTGACTTGCAGGATGTTCGATATATTCTTGGGTTATAGTGGTAGCCAATAGAATTGATCTCAGGCCTAGCCTAGATCAAACCTACCAATTACCAATTTCCACAATTATATATATATATATATATAAGTAATTTTAACTTTTTAATTTTGTTTTTCCATTTTGCATTTCGATATTTTAAAATATTTCTTGGATCATATGATGTATCTTATATATTTTATATGGTTCTTTTAGAATATATATCGGAATTTTTTTAAGTGATATTTTATTTGATGAGAAGTTAAAAAATAAATAAATTATAATTATGTTAATATTTTAGATGTTGAGTTTATTTTGTTTTTTTCTAAGTAATTTTAAATAATTAATTGTATTTGATTTAATTATGTTTTTGTTATAGTAAAATAAATAATTAATGGTTTTGGAGTGTAATTTAAAATTAACTTTTATTGGTTAAAAATTTATTCGTCTTTTTTATATATAAGAGGAAATGGTCAATTGGGTTTAGCGGGAGTGGTTTATGTTGAGAGGTGTTTTGCCTCACCCAGGTTCAATTCCCGCAAGTGACATGTTGAGTTCTTAAATGAGAAAGCTATCAAAAAATCCTCGGCTTTCTACAGTGTTATATTATCTTCATTGGTTATTAGCTATGGTATATGTTCTCACGTTTCTCTTACTTTTGTATCATCTTGTTACTCTTACATTGTATTGTTTGGCCGCCTCTTTAATTTTTTAAAACTCTTCCACACTAGTCCCATTCTCTTTATATATCCTTTTTATTGTGTTTTCATGCCATGTCGCTTTAGTTTGTTTATAAAAAAATGAAGTATTCATGTCTCTATATTTCAACCATAGACTTCGCAATTTTAATTTCCAATATTCTTCATCCTTTATGTGTGTCGTTTAGAGTTTTTGAAAAATATATCTCTCTTCTTGCATCATTTTCTCCATCACCTCTTCATTTCCAAATGTTATTTGAATCTCTTCTAATTATATTTTATATTTCAACCTTTCCTAACCCAAAATCACATATGCAAATTTTTCCCATTGCTTCAAAACCTGATTAATTGCTTTCAACATGGACTCCCGAATACAATTTGGAGAGCCTAAAACATGTTTCCTCCAAGTCTCCAAGACCAAAGACAAAACATCTGCATTTTGTAGCCAAAGGGGGTTAAATATGAAGGGGATAGGACAAAAAAAAATTGGATGATCAAAGGCTAAAACAATAGGCTTGTGATCAGATAAAGAAGAAGATACAATTTTAGAGGATATCCTAAAGTCGTTGAGAAAGATATCACTATGAATAAGAAATATATCCAAGTGTGTGGCTATATGGATAGGACCAAACCTCTTGTTAATCCAAGTGTGTGGCTATATGGATAGGACCAAACCTCTTGTTAATCCAAGTGTACTCACCTTTTACAGGTTTTATATCAACAAGATCCATGTAATACCCCTAATCGGAACCCCAATTGTAAATGAAAATGTAAATGTACATATAGGTTGGTGAGCCGTTGGCACCAAGTTTTGGTTCATTTTTGCACGCACCTAAGTAAGTGTGTGGGGTTACCTTGAAGTGTGCATCGAATCAAGTTATATGTATGTATGTATGTATGTATGTATGTATGTATGTATATGTATTTGAGGCAGGAGATCATGTGTGGTTATTGGGCTGGTGATATGGGATGCAAAAAGGCTAGTGCACCTATCCTTTTAAAATGTAATAACACTCAAATTATTAATAAAATCACATCGTTGCATGCAGATCAATTAGACGAAAAGAGATGGGGGGTAAAACTCCACTGAAAGGGGAAAAATGGGGGTTTGAGTCCAAGGGAATATTTTATTAATATTTCCGAAAAGTATATTTTATCGATATTAATTTATCCTAAGTTCCCAAGGGATGGAAACGAGTCACCAAGTGGCTAAAGCTAATTCTGAAGTTGAAAAGTGTCTACTTATGACCATGCAAATATATGAATGAACCTTAGTGTATTTTGGGGGATTCACTCATTTTTCCTTAGTGTTTTGACCATCTAAATGGGGGAAATGACTATTACCTTATATGTAGAGAAAACATTGGAAAGGATTTTCCATCTAGTAACCAGAGACTTTGTTGTCGAAGAGGCAAGTTGTCAGGCCCATGAGCATTCTCTCTAGGTGAGACATTTGATGTCGAAGAGGCGGGTTGTCAATCCCATGAGCATTCTATCCAGGTGAGATGATTTTTTCCAAAGAGGTGGGTTGTCAGGCCCATGAGAATTCTCTCCATGTGAGAGATCAACTGCCAAAGAGGCGGGTTTTCAGGCCCGTGAGCATTCTCTCCAGATGAGATATTTGCTAGGAATTGTTCCTTGGTGTGTTGGGCATTAGTTATAGGGATCTAAGACTTCATGCCCAACATATTATGGAATCCCTAGAAGAAAAGTGAGGAAATCGAGGGACTTTTGAGCAGAGAAGGGGAACACTTCCTTAGGTGGGACAGGCATGTGAGGAATGAGAGACTATAGGATAGTTGCAGCAGTTGAGCACCTTGGAATGAGCATTTATATTGATTATCAGACCTTATCCTGACATTAGGAATCATTTTTCCCTGGTGGATTTTAAGCCTTATCTTGGTGGTGACATGTTGCTGAAAGTATATGAGCAACATAATCTATGGCTAGGAGGAACATCTAAGCTCTGCGTGTAGTTGGTGACTCTTTATAAAAAGATAAGTGTCATTTATGTTCTTGTCTAATTTACTGTGTGCTTAATTATCTATGTCTAATATGGGTTTATCTTTTGTATGACGTTGGATATAATTAATTGTTGTTATTTTGCATGATGTTGTTTGTACATGTAAGCATGATGTTGTATTCAGTAATTATTGTCGCACATGCAGAGTATGATAGTTATTAAGTATTCATGTTATTCAACTTTTTCATGCGTGGGGAAATAATATGTGCGCATAAGAGGCTGGAATCATTGTACGCATGGAGAATCAGATCTACACGCACAAGGAGAACTGGATCTGTGTGTGGCACCATAATGGTTGCATACACAGTAGTATTCATGTGTTCAGAGTGGTTACACGGGTAGTAATTCTTGTGTGCACTGAATGATTGTGTGCATAGTTTTATTATGTGTTAATTTTGCAATTATAACTGGTGTCGGAATATGAATTCTTGTGTGGCATGATCCATCTTGGGATCGTGCGCGTTACCTCACGTGCTTCTATATAGATCAACATTATAGTGTAGAAATTTTGCACTAGATTTTTGGAGTGGCATTGCTCAGCAGTAAGCTAGGAATGTTACAGAATGGTATCATATCATTTTTTTAGGGTTGGTAACTGAGGACATTACAGAATGGTATCATATCTCTAGTTTCAACATTGAGCCTGCATGGGATGAATATCTACTTAAGGAAAATTCAAACTGGTAAGTGGCAAAATTCAGAATAACAATGCGGCCATGGTGTGCATAAAATAAGAATGTCCAAGTGTGCACACTAAATTTTGACATTGCGGCTTGTGGCGCTGGAAATGCACAAAAAACAATGGTGCACAAGTGTGCACACTAAAAATTTGGGGTTGCACCAAGAAAAATTGGTGGTGCATGTGTAATATTGATAAGCAGTGTATATGTTAAATATTGACATCACGCATTGGTTCGTGTTGAATATCAGTCGGCGCAAAGGCTTTAGAAAGAAGAAAGAAAGAGTAAAAGGGTATTTGGGTGAATTCCAAATGACCATAATTTACTGCGCAAGACTCAGAATTGTGCAAGGGAGCAATCGATGGGAATTTTTTGGACATAGGAGTCCAATTATTCACCCAGAAATTTTGAATTGGGATGTTAAAATCATCCAAGAAATCAAAAGAAATGATGTTGACAAAATGGTGCATATTTTTCATGAAGTTGTTGCATGAATTCGTTTAACAAATCTTATTGCATACATATTTTGTAGAATTAACAACGATTATATCAAGATGGAATCAACACAGAGAGTCAAAAGCATGGAAGATGCATGGAGAAATTACAACCATGATGATAAATTCGAGGGTTTGTATATCGGTATGGGTATTGACATTACATAATCCAATGAGCATAAAGAAGGCAAGGAGGAGTGCATAAACTTGGTAGAAACCATAAAGGGACTGCAAAAAGGTGTCCAAATTTATAAAGTTGATAATAAGATGCTTATGAAAGCCAAGGAGCAAAAATATCACTTCAATATCAAGTTGATGTAGAGCTCGGACATAAGAGAAAAGAAAATGGATAAGGAGACAAAGTCAAGAAAGTCAAGAATTCGTGGGTCTCATGATGAGAGAAGAAAAACAAGAATTGTTGATAGGAATCACCATCACTTACCAAAGCATTCATTTATGAAAGCACACAATATCTCAAGTCCATCTCCTTTCAAAAAGAATAAGAGAAGGACTGTGGTGGATGTGCTATAGGGAGAAATGAATAAGATCAATCCTCCTACCTTTGATGGTGAGCACAAGAAGGATGAATATGCAAAGACCTAGTTGTTGGGCATGAGAAAGTACTTCCAACTGCATAATTACTTTGCGTAGGAAGAAGGGAGAATTGTCATCTATCAACTAAAGGGAAAAGCATCAATGTGGTGGGATCAGTTCATGCAAGTGCAACACATTGATGAGAAGAAGGTTACTTGGAGAGAGTTTAAAAGGTATTGTCAAAATAAATACTTAACCAAGTGATACTATGACAATAAAATGAAGGATTTATTTGAACTCAAGATTGGTAGTATGACAATAGATGAGTATGAAAGAAGATTCTTAGAGCTGTTGAAATATGTTGCATTGATCAAGGATGATAAAGTTAATATTCAGATGTACCT
The DNA here is from genome assembly GCA_010110895.2 of Picea sitchensis. NCBI lineage: Eukaryota > Viridiplantae > Streptophyta > Pinopsida > Pinales > Pinaceae > Picea > Picea sitchensis. The sequence continues at coordinate 35,871 of SNQJ01S0115456.1, forward strand.
GAGTGGGCTGCCATCATTTATTAGTGACAAGATACAATATGATGACCCTAAGACATTGGAGGAAACCATAAGCTAAGATAAATGTCTATATGATCAACAAAGGGGAAGACTGACTTTCCAAAAGTCTTGGGAAGACAAGAAGAAAAGAAAGATGGAACAAAGGAAGAAGGGGACTAAGCCACCATTTTTCAGAAATACTTCTCAAGGACAGCCAACTCCCAAGGAGCGTAGAATGACAGAGGCAATGAGGAAAAGACCAAGGAAACCACCTATTCAATGTTGGGGTTGTGGGGGAGACCACATATATAGATATTTCCCTCACAGAGGTGAAAAAGTGAGGTTTGTTCATAATGCACAGCAAGCTGCGACAATTGAAGACATGGGTAGAAATGTACCAAGGATCTATGCAGCCCTGAATAACAAGAAAGTTAAGTGTCAGTCGCACATGATTGAAGTGGAAGGTAAGATTAATTACCAACCCATTGTTATTTAAATTGATTCAGGAGCTAGTAATAGTTATATAGATCCTAAGATGGTGGAAAGATTCCAATTTCCAAAAATCAAGCTTGGAAAACCTTGGTTGGTACAACTAGCTACAGAAGCAAAAAGGAAAATTAATGAGATGGTTAAGGCATGTCCAATGGACATGAATGGGATAAGTGAAAATTTTGATTTTAATATCATACCTTTGGTCTCTTATGATTGTGCCATTGGTATGGATTGGTTGGACTAACATCATGTCGTTCTAGACTATTACAATAAGGCATTTACTTGCTTGGATGAGGAAGGAAATTTAAGACTAGGGATGTTACACTATGTGTGTGAGGGAACATGGAATTCTTGAGTGTATACTTTTTCATCAGTTTGAGTGTAAGGTTCATGCACACATGGTGGTATCCCAAAGAATTGGTATATTTAAGGATCAGATAGCGGTTGAGTGATAAGGAGATCGTGCCCTAGTGATTAATTTGATTTGGAGGCATAATGCTCTAAATGAAGCTTTCTAATAATTAGACCCTCTATTGTTTGGACATGATTCTATGAGATTTCAAAGGATTTGAGGTTTATCCCATTACACTATGGATGAAATACAAGTTATCCATTACAAATATTGAATCAACATCACTGGAAAGTATGAAAACCCTAGGTGGAGTGCATTTAGAAGTGATAGATGTAGAATGGTCTTACACTTACCCAAAGTAAGGAACCCTTGATAACGACTTATAATCCTTCTTATATTATAGGAATAATTGGGGATGGTAACTTCAAATTTGTGAACTCGGAGTATGAGTAAGAGGACTAGTTAGGGTCATGCTCCCCATAATGATTATTAGAGACATGAGGATTTGGATTGAGAAGTGTATACTTTGAAGAGTCGATTTAATGAAAAGTCCTTCTACCTACGATAAATCAAGGGCATGTTAGATTCTTTGGGATCCAAGATAGAGAATTAGGGTAAAATACCATGAAAGTAAGAAGAAGTTATTCATAAAGAATCCTTTAAGAGTCAAAAATAGGGTTATGAACTAAGAAAAAGAAGGATACCACTTCCAATAGGATCATCAAGAGAGGTAACAAGTCCAAGTCATGGTTGTTGAATATTGAGAGGAACATAATGCTATATGAACTCAACCCTTTGGAAAATACTATGCTTACCAACTACCAGTTCACCAATAATGCAAATATGTGGTGGAACCATCTCAAGAAAAAGGAAAAAGTGGATGAAGAGCACTCACATTGGGATTAGTCCTAGGCTCGTTTTGAGAAAAAGTACCTTAGAGAGATGTATTACTAAAAGAAGATAGATGTGTGTTTATCACTCAAGTAGTGAAATATGATAAAAGAATAGTATGGATGCAATTTTGTAGAACTAGATAAGTATGACATTGGACTCGATGAAAATACCCAAGTTGGGAGGTTCATTGGAGGGCTTGGAGACCATGTTAGGGTCCATAAGATTAAGGCCATAACCCTCATTCATCATTAGTATATTAGTTATGGTTAGGTCAGATTAGTGGTAGGTTACAACATGCTCACTTTATCTCCTATTTATAATAAAGTATATTCATTTGTATAGGAATATTTTCGTGTGCATTGGATATATTGTAAAGGGAGGTTTCCACCTCAAAGTGGATTTTTATTCATTGACTCTTTATCATTCTCAAGGCATCGAGTTAATTCTTATTTATATTATGGAGAGGGCATTTGCTTACCACATTCTCCTTCCCCTTTTTTGTAATTTATTTCAAATTCAAACCCTTGCATTTTTTCTTCCCATTTTTGTTGCTCTTCTAACAATAATATTTGCTCCAAAAATTGATTTAAGCTATCATGGTTTATCTTGAATTTGAAATGCCTCCCAATGAGATATTGTCACCATTTTTTTATTGTGTGTAAAATTGTTACCATTTCTTTCATATGTAGATTCCACTAAGTCTTTTCCCTTGAATTGTTTACTTTAATGGTCTCCCTTCTTGCATCAATACTACTCCAATTCCTTGTCCCGGTGCATCACATTTGACTATGAATGTTTTACCAAAATTAGGCATTTCCAATACTGGAGTATAAGACATAGCATCCTTTAACAGTGAGAATGTCAAGGTAGCATCTTCATTCCATACAAATGAATTTTTTTTCAAGAGAGATGTGAGTGGGCATTCAATGTGTGCATAAGTCTTAACAATTTTTTGATAATACCATGTACGACCCAAAAATCCTCTAAGAGTTTTATTGTTCTTAGGAATAGGCCATTTTATGATAGCTTGAATCTTTTGAGGGTCCACGTAGACCACTTCTTGTGAAACAATATGACCCAGATACTCTACTTCTTGTTTCTCAAAAGAACATTTGGACCTCTTTACATAAAATTGATCATTCTCAAGAATTTGTAATACTTTATCCACATGTTTAATGTGTTCTTCCCATGATTTTATATAGAAAGTATATCATCAAATAAAACCAACATAAACTTTCTAAGATGGGGTCAAAAAAAATTGGTCATAAGGCTTTGAAAACTAGGAGCATCAGTCAACCCAAAAGGAATGACCAAGAACTCATAGTGCCCTTAATGTGTTCTAAAAGTTGTTTTGGGGATGTCTTCTTATCTTAATTTTATTTGGTGGTATTCTAATTTAATATCTAACTTTGTGAAATAAGCCACTCCATGGAGATCATTTAATATCTTATCAAAATTTGGACTATAGAATTTTTGCTTCATGGTGATTTTGTTTAGATCTCTATAATCAGGACACTTTCTCCAAGAATTATCTTTTGTTCTCACCGTCACTACTGGAGTTGAAAAGGAACTCTTGCTTGGTTGAGTGATACCTACAACCAACATGTCTTGTACCATTTTCTCAATCTCCTATTTTTTCTAAAGTGGATATCTATAAGGCCTTTTATTAGGAGTACTTCTATGTATTATTTCAATTTGATGTTCATGGTCTCTAAATGGAGGAATCCCATTAGGAATTTCTTGAAAGACTCTATGATGCTTTTCCAAGGTACATTTTAAATCCTCTTGAATATTTTCATCTTCCTGCTTCACTTCCATATAATAAACTCTAACCAAAACTCTACTTTTGAGGAGCTTTTCCATTCTATGAGAGTTGATGACTTAAGAGGGTGCAACTTTTAACCCTTTGAGTTCATATTGAATTCCTTCCGATTCAAATATCATGAATAATTATGTGTATTTTGTAGAAACTATACCCGATGTTCTCAACCATTGAATCCATAGAAAAAAAATCTACTCCTCCAATGGGAATGTCATACGTTGGGCCTTCTAAGTTATATTTTTCCATAGCAATTTTAATGTTGTGGAATTTCCCTCTACAATCAATACTCCCCCCATTAGCAACAAAAATTTTAAAATGTGTCATTTGATACATAAAACAATTGAGACACTCTCCTAATATTTTATCAATAAAGTTATGGATAATACCTGAATCAATAAGCAATATGACTTTTTTCTTCTTAAATTATCTTGCAATATAATTAAGGGTTTGAGGTGTTGATAAACTTGCTAATGCATGAATTGATATTTCGCACGTGTCTAAATCAATGTTGTAAAAACATTATACATATTTTTCATGTTCTTTTAATTTAACAAGTTATTCCTCACCCATTTGTGTAGATGCCTCTATTTCTCCTCATAATTGTTTTCATAAGTGAAAAATTTTGTTTCTCGACATGTATTCCCTTTTGACCATTTTCTATTACAACCGAACTGTAGTCATTTTTCTCTTCTTTTATCCATTTCCTTCTGTGATGTCCAAGTAGGTTGAAGGAAAGTTTCCCTATCAGGCACAAATTGATCATTTCTTCCTATATATGTTCTAGTGGTAGACTTGTGTGTATCCCTATTATTGGATTCAATATGATGAGCATATTCCATAACTTCCATAACATTTTTAGGATGTTTTAAGCAAAGCTCATGTTTAATGTCCATAGCTTGTAACTTGAAAAGTATAGAAAATCAAAATCTGAAAATTTTACCATATGTACTTTTTTATGTTTCCTCAAGATCCCAAAAAAAAAAATTGTTTGAAACTCCTCCCCCCCAAAAAAAAAAATAAATAAATAAATAAAAACTATATCTTGAAAGTTCCAAGAGGACTCATTTGGGACTAATTTCACGACTAGTAAAAAACCTTAATTTACGCAACCTATATTTTTGAAAGTATAGCAAACCAGAACCTAAAAAATTTACCACATGTACTGCACTATGTCTCCTCGTGCTCCAAAAAAATTCACTATTTAAAAAATTCTATAAAAATATATATAGAAAAAATTCCAAGGTGACTGATTTGAAGGATCCAAACCCAAAGTTCATATGCTCTGGAACCAAATGTTATGAACTAAATTCCACAAATATAGCATAAAAATAGAAAGAAGAAGTAACTCCACACCTTGAGAATGATAAAGATTCAATGAATACGAATCCACTTCGAAGGGAAAACATCCCTTTACAATATATACAATGCACAAGACAAGATGCTTATACAAATGAATCTCATTTATTACAAATAGGAGATAAAGTGAGCATGATTTAACCTACCACTAAGTCGACCTAACCCTAAATAATATACTAATATTGAATTAGGGTTAGGTCCTTAATGGTCAAAAAATTCATGCCAAAGACCCTTTCAGAAGTAGTGAAAACAACTAGATTGTATGGAGATAAGGCTCAATGGAATAAGTAACTAAGTGGCAAGTTGAATCAAAGGATAAATAACCAGAGGACTTGGAGAAGTATGAACAACAAATTTTTTAAAACCAACCAAGTCCAAGAAGGAAGATAAGGCCCATGAAGATGAAAAACCAGTGAACCCAAAGGTAAAATGTTTTGAATGTGGGGGATAAGGGCACAATTCCTACCAATGTCTGAAAAGGAAGAACTAGACTAAAGGAACTATGAACCATTTAGGACTCGAGGAGAATGTGGGAGATGCATTAAGAGGAAGAATTCATATAGTAGTGGAAACTTGGCATGTAGAGTGTCAAGCCTTCCTCATCTAG
>SNQJ01S0115457.1:28045-39918 GCA_010110895.2 Picea sitchensis
GGGGTGTTTCTACTACAAAGGAGTTGGGAGAAGGGATTTCTTTTGGTACTGGAGTGTTTCTTTCTTCGTTCATTGGGTCAGTCATCTGTTCTTCTCTTTGAACTGTTTGGGTACCTATTTGTTCCTCTTGGTTTGTGTGATTATGCACGTGTTCCTCTTGAATGACCATAGCGGGGTTTGTTTTGTTTACAATCCTTTCTGACCTTAATTCAATTCCATTAAATGGAGCTGGAATTATTACATATGTAGGAAAGGTTTGTACTTCAACGTTTTGTATAGGTTGTGTCGGTCTGTTATTTGGGTTAGGGATAGGTTGTGCAGGAATAGGAGTAGGCCGAGGAGGGTTTTGGATGGGTGAAACTTGCATTGGTTTCTTCATATTTGGATTCATGGGTAGTGCAAGTGGTTTTTTTGGTTGTGGAGGTGGAAGAAGAGTAGGGGGGTTAAAACGTGGGAGAAACTATGAAATATTCGAAGGATATTGTGGATAGGTGGGAAAATTTGTTGGTTGAAAGGGGACATTTCCATATACAGGTACTCTCCACCCCTGTTTCCAAGGTTGGGTTTGTGTTGACCACTGAGGATAAGACATGGGAGGTACCCATTATTGTTGGGGGTATTGTGTACTTGGGTCGACAAACATGCTGGGGTTTTTTTGTCTCCATGGTCTCCTAGGGGGGTAAGATGTCTCAGGTTCTCCTCCTCCATTGAACATGGCCTTGAGTCCGGGGAGAGAAGGGCATTCATTAGTAGGATGGTCCTCTGTGAAAATCCCATAGAGTTCAATAACATTAAGGGGGAATTCCTTTTTAGGGTGTTTCCTCCTACACTGATGACAGAAGATTGCTAACATAGCTTTTTCTTCCTCTTGTTTTATTTTAATTTGCATAGTATCTAGTTGGGAATTGATGGTGTGTAGGATGTCTGTTTTAAAGTTTTACAACATATTTCCTAGCTCAATCCTTGTGACACCTCTGGATGTGGGTTTAGCAATTCTATTGGTAGGGTCCCTTATACTTTTCCCTATTTTAGCTTGAATGCGAGAGTATCTTTTACAGTACTCTGCTATGTCTGCAAATGGTTTTTGGTATATGTCCCCATAACTCATAAGGTTTAACACTTCAATGCAATCATCCCTCACACCTTTTAGAAAAATAGTCCTAACTGTAGCTGTATCTAAGGAAAACTTCTTAGTCTTTTGGTAATTGTATAAGAACCTTTCTAAGTAGTCTTCTAAGCTTTCTTCTTCTGATTGCTGCATTTTGAATATATCATTCCTAGAATCCCTAGGTCTACAGTAATCCTGGTATTTATGGAGGAAGGTCTCCTTCATACCATCCCAAGACAAAATTGTGTGTTCCCTTAAGCTCATGAACCACCATAGTGCCGAATCTTTTAGTGTGGCTGGGAAATTTTTTAATTTTTGAGCATTATTTGTGTAGTTATAGCTCCTACACAATATGTCAAATTCAAATAAAAATGAGTCAGGGTATTCTGTTGACATACCTCTGAAATGTGGAAGTGAAGATAATGGAATGTTCTTCATAGCAACGTCTTTATCCATATCTAGTATGGGGAATCCAAATGTCTTTGTTTCATTGGCTGTGTTTCCCTCTTCTTCTGCCATGTTTCCGAGCACTCTGTAGGGAGGTGGTGAATTTTCTCCACTGAGTGATGGTTCCACCACTGGGTTCTCTAGTATCTCTAGCTGTTCCAAGGTTTTGTGTGGTCTTCCAACAATAGATGTAGCCTCTTCTATTATCACCTCTACTTCTTTTCCCGTTTCTCTTCTGGAAGGGGTCGCCAGTGCTGTCTCCTTTTATTTTTGCCTTCTATTTGTAATTTGAACAGTGGCTTCGAATCTGGTGCCTTTTGCTGTTGTTGCAATGGCTGCCTTTGAGCTCTCTCCTCTGAGAATTTTTCCTGCACGAGTTTTCGATGAATTAGTATAAGGGGGGGGGTTTCTTTGTTGTTTGTTTTTCTGGTTTTTTCAGAGATTTTAGGAGAAATAAATCTGCCTTTATTATCCCTGTACCTACTCATAAAAAACTGAAATCAATGAAAATGCAGATTCCTAATTAAGGTAGGAGGACAACCTAACTTTGGAGAAACCCCACCAAAGTGGATGTGCAGGTTCTTACCTTTCATCTTACCGTCTTCTCTCCACCCTCAGATTATCCTCAAATCCAATCCAATACTTCATCAAACCAAAACAATATGCTACCTGTTACCGTTTACAACTCCCCGACAATGACGCCAAATTTTTGGTGTGTAAATATGTTCATTGTATATCTCACACTCATTTAAATGTCAATATGGGATTCATAATTGAAAGAGTCGTTACACCATATGTGCCGAGAACAAGTAACCTGTCTAAGTCTGTTGCATATACGAAATAATTAATAACATAAAAATTCCATTTCTAAGATCTCTAAATACTTCAAAATATCCTCTGAACCTAAAACTGATAATGAAACTTAGATAAATAGTCAATCAAAGAAATGTTGTCCCAGAGAAAAAAGTTTGTTCATGTTAGGCACTTTTATTGAAAAGATGAACTTTAAGAAGCTTGTTTCCTGTAACGATTAAAGCAATCAATTCCAACCATTCTGTAAACAAAATCCAATCTCAACTTCATCTAATTCAATCAAACCAGCACAAGGGAAATTCAGTATGAATGAAAGACTTTATTACAACACATGTAGATAAAAGATAAAGTCTCCTGGTCCCCTGCGATACTACAATCATAAACTTAAAATATCAGTCTCACACTTCAAATTACGAGATAGCTATCTTCAACATCTGAGAATAAAAGGTCTATTCGATATAACACTTGCTGTTACACACCAATCCAAAATAACAAACTTGATGCTCAATATTGAGAATGAATTAAAGATTAATCACACACACACACGCTGCTGTAAACTATACACACAGACACACAGAACATATACAATGAGGTTTACCTTAGTTGGGGTGGTGGGCCCTTGCCAAACCAACAAGGAACCTCTTAAGGAGTTAATAGGCTGAAACTTTCACTCACATCCAAGAATTGACATAAAAGATCTTCTGTATTAATTCAATTGGTAAATTGGATCAATAGTCTTTTACTACATACATCACGACGACAAGTACTGTCTGATTCTTATCATATATTTCTTACATTCCTTTCTACACAACAATCCTTATATAAGGTAAGTCGATACTACCAATATTTATGGATAAACATTAAACAGTGCAGGAAATTCCAGAATTAAGATTTACATCGAATTTTGAGGATTCGATTCCATCCTCATGACACGAAGTGCATGAGCGATGGAGTCTCTTGAAACTGGAGAACTAACTCGGACGCTTCTATCCAACTGTCTTCTCAAAATCTCCACCATTATCCAAGTCCAATTGGCACATCCCAATACAGAGGTTTTAGTATCGGATTGCACATAGTCGCGTGTCTGGTACCATAATAGAACAGAGCAAGGAGTATCGGAATAGCGCACGTCTTGGTACCAGATCAAAACTGTCTTGGGTACCAGAATGGATTCAGTACTGGATTACATGGTGTCTGGTAGTGCCGGATAGAATGCTCACAAATCAAATTATTAGAACTATACAAAATAAACACTTTTAATTGAATTAATTAAAGAAAGTTAAACAAACATGCTTTAAATTACCAATTACCTCTTGTAGACATGACATAGCTATTAGGCATGTATTTTGGGAGGGAATAGTCCAGTATAGGTTTATAACAAAGGAAAGAAAACTTAGATAGAGGGTAAGATAGGGTATTATCTTATGGAAAAATGGAGACTCAACACTTCCCTTTATTCTTTCCTCCTTCCATTTTTCCTCTTTCTATCAGTGCTTCCCCCCTTCCCCCATGCATGCAAGGAAGTTTAGCTGTCTGATTCCATTGTCATTACACCTTTGTTGTATAGAAATATCTTAATAGACATATACAATGATCTAATATACCTTCCTCGAGGTCCTCGTAGAAACTCTTGCTCTGCTGTGATGTACGACTTTGTTGTGTCTACTGCAAACTCTGTTATAAATCCTTCCACAATATTGTTGAGCCAAAAGTCTACTGTGCGGGTGAATTTGTTATTCACGTGTTGTAACTGCTCAATCTGTACCGGGGTCCACTCTAACTGTTGAATCCAGTTTGTTGCATGGTTATCCTTCAACCTTAGTATCCACTCTTGCAATAAATGTGGAAAATCACAGAAAAATACTTCGTGTAAATCAATAAACACATATTTATCAAGATATTTACGGGGTGTTATTCTAGGGGTTCAGTTATCGTTCTGTACAAACTCCATCTCTTTTGTATTTATCCATCTTTCGATCTTTGCTTTTCTGGGATTCCATGGTCTCAACATCCCCTTATGGTAGCTCATTGCTTTCTTCTCTTCTTTACTTTTCTCTTGCTCAACCTATCTCATCTACTCAATCCTCTCCTGTTCCTACCAATGACAATGGAACGATTTGTTGGTTACTATCTTACTTACTCTTCTATTATGTCTGAGTTTATTGACCCAGTGTTCATGTGTATTCAGGTTTCCAAAAAATCCTCTAAAACTATCGACCCTCCTGGTAAACTAGAAGGCAACACAACACACAGAATGCGTTGCGGAGTCTCACCCAAGATAGATTTAATGGGTGGATGAAATACTCATGTGTTTACAACCTAGGATTGAGTGTGAGATATGAGCTCTGTAACTTGAACTACTTATTATAACTGTAGATGTGATATACTGTTAATTGTGAATAAGAAGGAAACATAACAACTCATTCATTTAAGCATAATAATAACTACTAAAGACAATAAATATATTCATGCATTCATCACATAACACAGCTGTTACCATGGTTCACCCCCTCCTGGGCTATGTCCACAAATATTTGGCTCTCAACTCTTTTATTATAGTATTTCCGCATCTACAACGCCACGCGCTTTACAATCCTTCACAGTTGGGTAAGATCTATATGAGGTGGACTAGATCACACCAGGCTCTTCAGCCTACGATCCAACCCTCAATATCTACCTTCTTTCACCTCTTCAACTCAACAACTTAAAAAAGTAGGTCATACAACAAAATATTACATATCGCAAATACTCAATGCTACTAGCTAAAACTCGATAATACTCCGAACCTCCCTCAAAATCCCAAGCTCCTCTATGATACCTAAGTATTGATATTTATATATTTTCTGGCTCTTCATCCATTACAATATATTACCAAAACCCTAACCCTATCGTTGTTAGGTCTTCCCTGTATGTGCGCGTGTTGTTCTTCCTTCCAGTCGCTTTCCTCGTGCATGTTTTTTTCCCCAAAATCGCCTTTCTTTCCACTTTGGTTTGCTTCCAATAGTGTTATTCAAAGAAAAATTATTAGAAAAAGGAAAATTATTCAAAAGAAAATTGTTAACTTAATATATTAAAATATAATAAATTTAGATTTATTCTATTTATCAAAAAATTGTATCACAACTAACTTTATTAAAATTTAAATAAAGTTACAATAGCCACAATGGTGGATAACATAAGTGATGAACATCTATTGAAAACTTACATGGGTGGATTAAAAGAAGACATTAAACATGAGATTTTCTTAAAACATCCTAGAAATATTATGGAGGTTATACAATTTGCGCGTCATATTCAAGCCAATAATAGGGATACACATAAGTCTACCACTAGAACATGTGTAGGAAGCAAAGATCGATTTGGGGCTCATAGGGAAACCCTATCTCAACCTACTCGAATATCATGAAGGAAATGGAAGAAGAAGAAAAATATGATTATGCGTTGGTTTTAATAGAAAATGGTCAAAAGGGCATAAATCTCAAGAAACAAAACTGTTCACCTTGTAGAACAATGATGAAGAGGAGATTGAGGCATCTGTACAAATGGATGAGGAAGAACTTGTGAACTTAAAAGAGCAGGAAAAATATGTAGAAATTATGCACAACATTGATAGGTGTGAAAAATATGTTTATGCATTCGTAGGCTTGTCAACACCTCAAACCCTTAAGATTGCAAGACACATTAAGAAGCAAAAGGTCACAATGCTTATTGACCTAGGTAGTACCCATAACTTCATTGATAAAATATTAGTAAAGAGACTCAATTGTTTTGTGTATCCAGTGGCAAATTTTCAAGTTTTGGTTGCTAATGGGGGGGGGGGTATTGATTGTGTAGGAAAATGACACAACATTAAACTTAGTATGTGAGAATATAACTTAGAAATCTCAATGTATGTCATTCCCATTGGAGGAGTAGATGTTGTTCTCGGCATTCAATGGTTGAGAACATTAGGTACAATTTATACAAACTATAATAAATTATTCATGAAATTTGAATTAGAAGGAATTCAATATGAACTCAAAGGGTTAAAATCTACACCTTCTTAGGTCATCATCTCTCGTAGAATGGAAAAAATCCTAAAAAAGGGTAGTAAGGGAGTTGTGGTTCGACTGTACTCTATGGAAGTAAACTATAAATATGAAAATATTCCATAGAAATTAAAATACACCTTGGAAAAACACCATAGGGTCTTCCAATAAATTCCTAAAGGAATACCTCCATCTATCGATCATAAAAATCAAATTGAACTAATAACTAGAAGTAATCCTCCTAATAAAAGGCCTTGTATATATCCTCATCAACCAAACAAGGATATTGAGAAAATGATACAATACATGCTGGATTAAGGTATTATTCAACCAAGAAGGAGTTTATTTTAAGCTCCAGTAATTATAGTGAGAAAAAAAAGATAATTCTTGGATGATGTGTCCTAATTATAGAGATCTAAACAAAATAACCATCAATGATTAATTCCCTATTCCAAATATTGATGAGATATTAGGTGAGCTTCATGGAGTGGTTTATTTTACAAAGTTAGATCTTAAATCAAAGTACCATCAAATCAGATTAAGAAGAGAAGACTTTCCAAAAACAACGTTTAGAACACATGAAGGGCACTATGAGTTCTTGGTCATGCCTTTTTGGTTGACGAATTCTCATTGTACTTTTCAAATCCTTATGATTTTTTTTTTATCCCAACTTAAAAAATTTATGTTGGTTTTCTTTGATGATATACTTATCTATAGAAAATCATGGGAAGAACACATTAAACATGTGGATACAATCCAACAAATTCTCGAGAAAAATCAATTGTTTGTAAAAAAATCCAAATGTGTTTTTGGGAAACAAGTAAAATATTTGGATCGTATTGTTTCAAGGGAAGGGGTTAAGGTGGGCTCTCAAAATATCCAAGCTATTACAAAATGGCTTATTCCTAAGAACATCAAGAGTCTTAGATGATTTTTGGGTCTTATAGGATATTATTGGAAATTTATAAAGAATTATGCACACATTGCATGCCCACTCACATCTCTATTGAAGAAAAATTCATTTGTATGGAAGGAAGAGGCTACCTTGACATTCTCACTCCTAAAGGATGCCATGTATTCTACACCAATATTGACAACAATTTATTTTGGTAAAACATTCATAGTTGAATGTGATGCATCGTGACAAGAAATTGGAGTAGTATTGATGCAAGAAGGGAGACCGTTGGCCTTTGAAAGTAAACAATTCAAAGTAAATGACTTGGTAAAATCTACATATGAAAAGAAAACTCATTAATTTTACATGAAACAAAAAAATGGAAACAAATCTCATTGGGAGACATTTTAAAGTAAAGACATACATAATATCCTAAAGTACATTTTGCAACAAATATTGTCATTAGAAGAGCAACAAAAATGGGTAGAAAAAATGCAAGGGTTTGATTTTGAAATAATATTCAAAAAGGGGAAGGACAATGTCGTAACATATGCCATTTATAGAATAGAAGAAGCCCTAATTTTATATTCCATTACATCTTCCATTCTTGCGTTGTTGGAAGAATCTCACGATGAATGGAAAACTCACAAAGTACTAGATGGAAAATACAATGTATAAAGGAAGGTATGAACTCTATGGAACATTGGGAGTGGAAGAAAGATATCCTTTGGTACAAGAGTAGAATATTTTTATGCCCTTAATCAAACTTAAAGGATAAAATATTAAAGGAGTCTCATGACTCTCCTATGGAAGGACATTCATGGTTCCTTAAAGCATATGAAAGGATCATTTTGTTTTGGGGGGGATGAAGAAGGATGTTAAAACATTCGTAAGAGAATGTTAGGTTTTCCAAAGAAATAAAGGAGATATAGTAAAATATCCAAGTTTAATGCAACCTTTACACATACTTGATAAAATATGGGAAGATATATCAATGGATTTCATTACATGGTTACCGAAATTAGAAGGTAAGAATGACATTTTTGTGGTAGTGGATAGACTCACAAAATATGCACATTTTGTGGACTTCAAACTACATATACGACATGTCAACTGGAAAAAGTGTTGATGAAGGAAATTCATAGACTTCATGGATTTATTAAGGTAATAGTAAGTGATAGAAATCCAAAATTCACAGAGAATTTTTGGAAAGAATCATGGAAGATGAGTGGACCAACATTAACTATGAGTTCAACATATCATTTGCAAATAGATGGTAAAAACAAAATAGTTAACAAATATTTAGAGGGTCTATGTTTCTATCCTTTAGACAAGAAATATCAATGGGTGAAGTGCATTCCTCTAGGCTCATAATGGTGGTATAATACCACCTATCACATAGCTACTAATATGTCCCCATTTTTGAAGGACTAGTCCAAAGTACATGCAATAGAATCCCATATGGAGAAGACTAAAGAAAATTTGACAATTCTTAAGGAAAACCTTCAAATGGCACAAAACATAAGGAAGAAACAAACATATCAACATTAAAGTGAAAGATAATTTGTAGAGGGTGATTGGGTATTTTGGAGACTAAAACCTTATAAGCAATCTACTCTCAAATATAAGAAGAATAAACAACGAGCTGCAAAATTTTATGGACCCTACAAGATTATTCACAAGATTGGACAAGTGGCGTATGCGTTAGATTTTCCTTCTTCTCGTATTCACAAGGTTTTTCATGTATCTTGCCTAAAAAAGGTTTTGGGACAAACTATGCCAGTGGAAACATAACTTCTAGAATTAGGTGAAGAAAGGAAGTTAAATCTTGAATTTTTATTTTTTATAGATCGACGTTCTATATATTTTCATAATAGAACCACTATGGAGTACCTAATCAAGTGGAAGAACATGCCTCCAGAAGACGCTACATGGGAAAATGAGTTGTTCATGAAGAAACACATTCAATTACAATCTTTGAGAGCAATTTTTTTTAAAAAGAGGGGTTATGTTAAGTCCCCTAAGGCCCTAACACTCATTTATTATTAGTTTATTAGTTATGGTTAGTTCGGATTAGTTGTAGGTTAAATCATGCTCACTTTATCTCCTATTTATAATAAAGGCAATTCATTTGTATAGGCATCTTGTCTTGTGTATTGGATATATTGTAAAAGGAAGTTTCTCCCTTGAAGTGGATTATTATTCATTGACTATTTTGGAGTTTGGTTCTTAATAGTTCCATTGTTATTTTAGTACAAAAGAAGGATGCAACTTGGAGAATGTGCATTGACTATACTTCTCTAAACAATATCACTCTCAAGAATTGATACCCATTGCCTATGATTGATGACTTGTTGGATTAGCTACAACATGCAAGGTATATCACCAAGATAGATCTAAAATGCGGATATCATGAAGTACATATCAAGGAATAAGACACTTGAAAGACTTCCAAAATGAAGCAAGATTTATACAAATGGTTAGTAATGCCTTTTAGTGTTAGTAATGCACTAAAGACTTTTATGTGTTTAATGAATGTTGTGTTGCACCCATTCATAGATTCAATTGTCATAGTTTACTTGGATGAGTTTTTGATATTTATTTATACTTGGGAGGAGCATATTTTACATCTAAAGCATGTGTTGGAGACATTGAGATAATACATGTTGCTACAAACATAAAGAAGTGTTATTTTTTCTAGCAATCCATGGTGTACATAGGGCATGCGATTGGTAGAGGCAAGTTGAAGATTGATCTTACAAAGGTAAAGGTTGTCCTTAAGTGGACCAATACTACTAATATCAACAAGGTTAGGAGTTTGTGGGAGCTGTGCAATACCTAAGAAAGTCCATATCTTCACTTTCAAATTTACAAACACCACTTCATGTTGTAACAACTAGTGGTAAGAGTTTCCGGTGGCATAAGAATCAACAAAACAAATTTGAAGAATTGAGACAAAATATTAGTAAAGACATAGTACAAACATTTCCTAGCTTGCATAACTCATTTTAAGTGGAAACAAACGCTAGTAGGTATGCTATGGGTGATATTACCCCTCATTTTGGTAAGGGGTAACCCTAGTGAATTTCTTCACTAGCCCTTGTATTTTTTTAGCTTTGACAAGTAGGGTACTTAATTGTTTACATGGAAATTGATGGAGGATTTGATGGCATATTTTTTGATCACGTGATGTAATATATGATGCTGCATAGTCCCTTTTTTGAATCCCCATAGGGTTTGTACATGGAATTTACTTCATTCATATTTTTGGGAATTTGATAGTTCCTAATGCAATTCACAGTTCCCAAGGTAGTTCATATTTATCGAGGAAAATCATGTTTCTCAAGGTAGTGGTCAAAACATTTTGAGCTATTTTTCATGTACTAGGGCTCCCCATGCCATGCCATGTCCCAAATTTTGGATCTTTCAACTTGTTTTCACATTTTTGGGTAGGTGTCACCTAATTTGATGGGACGCCCACATTAGAGAATGCATTTGAGGCTATTTGGGGCATGTGAGGAATTATTTATCTCTCCCATGACTTGAGGGATTGATTTAATTTATATGAAGAGTAGGACTCCACCTTGGAGAGGTCAAATATGTCTTGTTGGAGTTGTTTTTAAGAGGCCACACCCTTCTTGAAGAATTGTATTCATTATATATGGGAACGTTAACCTTGGAGACCAGAAGCACACATTGGAGGAGGGTCAACTTGCATGCCTTGAGGAAGACTTTAACATTGCAAGCCTCACACATGGTCTTTGATGCTGATTTGTAGGGGTTTCCCCCTTTGAAGGGGTTTTACTCATGGTCTAGAGGGACATTCTACCTTAGAAGTCACACGTCCACATTTGGAAGAAAACTAGAGGGGTCAACTAGCATGATTAGAGGACTTGGCGGAAGACTTGAACCCCTTTTGAAGTCTTTGGATGCTAGACATTGCACATTGGAGCCACATTCCTCCTTTAAAAGAGATGTCTTTCTCTCTTGGGCTATTTTCACCATGATCATTATATATGTGGTTTGACCACTCCATGCTTATTGTATTTTTTATTAGATAGTTGTACAGAATTTGTATTTTACTTTTCTTAGGCTAAATTTGAGGATGTCACATGATATAATACTATTTTATTGTAAAGGAAGGTGAACATCATGTTGGACAACTGAGNTTGTTACCGTGCTTAAACAATTATGCTTCTTTTGAAATCTTTACAAGGAACTCAATGATGATCACAATAATGCAAAGAAATAAACAAAGGGACATTCAACATCAGTCACATATATGAGAAAGACAGAGACAGATAATTCCGGAGGAAACCCATATAGTGTAAAAACCTCTTTTTCTATATATGATAAGTATTATCTACATTCTTTACATTATCATACATATGAGAACCAACTCATTGTGAGGTTACAACCTATGGTTATGCAAGATGCATCTTGCTGAGAGCACCGACTCTCTATTTTCTCTAGCACCCACTAGAAGGAAGCACCAACCCCCTGGTTTCTCTAGCACCAACTAGAAGGAAGCACCAACTCCCTGGTTTCTCTAGCACCAACTAGAAGGAAGCACCAACTCCCT